>JAODUE010025264.1:0-22775 GCA_027564755.1 Amblyopsis hoosieri
TCTCTCTCTCTCTCTCTCTCTCTCTCTCTCTCTCTCTCTCTCTCTCTCTCTCTCTCTCTCTGTCTCGCCCACATGCTCCCACACATGTTGTATATTCATGTTTATCTTGTCTCTGTATCACACCGATGAACCTGGCTGGTGAGTTACTAGTGCCAGTGTGTGCCATTACACGCTCTTCTCTTCTCTGTTGATGCAGAGCCCACACACATGCCGGGGGAAGTATAGCTGAAGTACTAATACACACAACCGTGTATGCATGTGTGGCATTAATATGAGTAGGGTCAGCAGAGGTGTGAATGGAGTAGATCTGTGTGGGCGCTGCATCTGAAAAATGAAACACAATGTACTTCATGAACCACCAATGGACTTAATTGTGCTGAGTAAGTCAAGCAGCTGTGACATCGTGCCATCACATGTACATTTTGGACTGCTGTCATGAATTTTGTAGCAGGTCTAGATCATGAGCATTTCAATTGTAGCCTGGTGTAACACTAGGTACACCAACTACAACTGCTTTGATCGCCTCATCTAGCTCTACCACCATTCAGAAACACGCTTATACGAACAGGGTTTACAGACTGTAATCTCAGCTAAATAAATTGATCTGAGAGCATAGTCGGGCGGAGCCAGGCTATTTCAGATGCGTGCCCATTCTATGAGCAATGTTTTATAAATGCATGGTTCTAAAGGTCAGACAAAGGAATGGGCCAAGGATTTACAGTTATAAATGGACACATAGCACAGTCA
The DNA here is from genome assembly GCA_027564755.1 of Amblyopsis hoosieri. NCBI lineage: Eukaryota > Metazoa > Chordata > Actinopteri > Percopsiformes > Amblyopsidae > Amblyopsis > Amblyopsis hoosieri. The sequence continues at coordinate 748 of JAODUE010025264.1, forward strand.
TGTCTATCTCTGTTTTAGCTCTGTTTACCTAGCAAGAAGATACATTAAACACAAAATGTTTTGTTATGGATTGAAATGTAGTATGTCATGATAAGAAAACACTTTTTATCATGACAAATCTGTCTATATCTGGCATATTTATTCTTTTAGAAAGCTTGTTTTTCTTAATGTACCATAGTGCTCATTATTTATGTATATCCTATTTTTACAAATCTGTCTGTACACTTTTTGTTGTTTTGGAAGATATTGTGTTCTTTTTTTTTTGCTTCCATCTGCTTATTATTTAATATCATATTTAATCCAGTTAGGCCTACTAGCATCTTATTGAGACTAGACTCATGGAGACTTTTTTCTCATCTGAAATGTACTGTAACTTGGCAACAGGTGTCATATGGGCTGCACTTTGCCACGTTTGCACAAGCAACCTGGTTTATTGTAGGAGACAATACCCGTGAACATTGCCCATACAAGATGAGATTTAACGTCATGCTGGGCAATATAGTATTCTGACATGGTCAAAAGTCTGTGACAGTTTACCTGGAGAGGAAATGTCATGACCGATGTTGCATTATTGTTGTTATCAAATACTTTAAAGTAAATAAAAACTTTAATAATGTTTCACATTTACAGCCAATTCATTACAAACACCATTAAGTATAAAACACGTTATATTTCAGTATTATACTGTACAATATTTAGTTAATTTGTGAATAACATAATAGTTGGTCACAAAGGACAATGCTTTTACAGTTACATTGACCACTGTTTGTACAAGATTACAGCATTTCTATTATAGGTTAGCTTGCTTTTATCTGCATGCCACTGGGTTGGTGACCCCACCCTTGAAGAGAATAGCTGTCTATAGTTTCAAACACTGTAATTTCACCGCCTGAAAAAACACCTTCTTTTTAATACGAGGAACAGGTCAGACAAAACAGGAAAAACTTTTTCTGTGAAAACAGCTGTTCTGTATTTTTCCTATACTGTAGTCTACTGTATGTAATGTAGTTGCTATTATAGTATTTTGTATTGTAGAAACAGTTCTATAATTCTTTTATTTTTTAGTTTTTAAACTTTGAAACATAATATCCTTATATGACAAACACGAAGCAAAGATAATGTGAAGGCCTTGTCAAAGTGAATATTTTGTGCAATGTAAAAAAATGTTTTTTTCTGTATTCTGCTTGAACACCTGCTTACGATAGTTCTAAGCTATAGGATGGCTTGTTTGTAGCTCAGTTTGTAGCTCAGAAGCAGTACAAATGACTGTGTGTGTGCTATTTTTTCAATCCTGTTTTAAAATTATCTTAATTTTTCAAACTCTGCCTCTATGATATGTTTCTATCCAGATTACCATTGGATAAGACAATCAATCGTCAATTATGAGACCACTGGGTAGTTAATGTATGGCAATTTGATATATATGCAAGCGCATAAAACACATCACTAAAATCACTCAATGGAAAATGTAGCTAAGTAAGAGCTTAAGCAACTTTGAATACTCTAAAATACGCTATATAAATATAAGTTTTATATTATTATTATTATTATTATTATTATTATTAAGAGCTCAGCTCTGTTAATTGGTATCAGTTTTACATCTTTGACATAATTTTTCAAGACAATGCCTCAACATCTGAAATCAAGCTCATAAGCAAAAGCTAACTTCATTCGCACATAGATTACCCAAAAGGTCAAGTTCTGTGCAACAATTCACTTTTTTCGTTTAGACCTTGATGACACTGCCGATGCAAGCCGTGTCAACACAACTTAGGCCTATACTAGATCTATTGATAGTTCCCAGACTCATTTGTAAAGCGATGGCAGACATTTGGATGGTTTTAACCAGGTACATATTTAGCACACCCACTTAAATAATGTATTATTTTAGTATTTAACAAATATTGAAAACATTTTGTGCTGCACCTGTGTTGTGCAGGTAAAGGTGCAGGTTCAGATGAAATGTGATTCCACGTTTTATTAAAAATATAAAAATACAACTTTTTCAGCATAAGATAAAACCACATATTGCTTCTGGGCAATTTTGAAAATAAGCAACTCCTGCCTTTAACAGGTTGTATAGCAGACTCAACAGATTCGATGCATGGTTATATATTTAAGTCAAGGCTGTCGCTGGATCATAAGCCACACGGGAGACACAAGAGGGACTTCTTTGGTTCTGCATCATCACCAAAGCCTTTTTGTTGGACCCATCAACTTCCCTTTACCCTTACTAAGCTCACTGAGCTGAAACGTGTCTTTAATGTCCTTTGTGGAACTGTTATCAGGAAAATAGACATTGAGTCATCAGAGTGGTATTGCCGGGAGGAATTATTCCAGAATCTTTAGCATGCAACCTCCCAAAGTGATTTGCCTGGGTATGTGCTCTATATTCTCCCCGTCAGGATGATCCCATGTCTGCTGAATGCAAGTTATTACTTGGCAACGGTTGACCTCTGACGTAATTCCAAGTGGGGTGGCTGGCATCCAAGTTCGTTTATAACCCGATTCAAACGGACCTGGCCCCGATTGCGTGCCTTGACAGTCTGGGAACAGACCTGGAAGCAGGGGTTGGATTGGAGAATCGCAGGAGTTACCCCACAGGGTGGGTGTGTTTAGAGGGCTGTGTTCGCTGCTTGAGTCCAACCACTCCTCCGTGTCTTCTGCACTGTGTAATGAGCACAGTGTCAGAGGGGCTTCATCCTCTGTGTCTAGCAGGTCACACAACAAAGGCCCCTCCGGAGTTGAGGGACAACTGTGTGTTTCTGAGTCAAATGCGAACATAGGCAACATTAGTTTCCCATTTCTATCCACAATAGTGTGCACTAAGATTGGCTGCTGTGAGTCAGGTGAAAGTGGCTGCGTTATAAGCTTTGCATTGGTTCTACAATGATCCATGCTCAGATTCTTCAAAAGAGAGGGCAATTGAAGCCTCTCGTCTGGCCTTTCTTCACGCGCGCCATGCTTTAACCTGGCAGTCTCCTTTGCAGGCTCGTCGACGCCAACTGCACTGTAGATAACAGAAGACTGGCCGCTGGTGTCCTCGCCCCATTGGGGGGGGCTGGTTTGACTTCTGTCTGAGTGGGCGGTGCTGTCACATGACAAGTTTTCAAACGGGATGTCCTGTGGGGAGTAGCCTTCCGTCTCCATGGAGATGAAGCTTGGTTTGACGTGGACTGTGTTGTAGACACTTACGCCATGTTTGGGGGAAACCTCGGCTTTAGAAATGAACAGGCTGCCATCTGGACCCTGCAGTGCTGGAGACAGGGCTTTGCATGAGATCACCTGTTTGGAAGAAAAGAACAGTATCATGTTACAATAATAGATTCATAGCGGGATAGAGTACATGAAGGATGCTTTGCCATACCAACAACTTATAACTTATAATGTGGCTAATTCACAGCTGAAGGTTAGCTTGATAGTGAACTGATAATAGCACATGCTCATACCATATATTTCTAAGGAATTTTACGCACCCCTAAGGGCTAATGTTTCCTGTAAAGCAACATTTCCTGGTCTCTACCTACCAACATTATGGGGAATTCCCAAAACGACTGTCTTACCAAAACGCTTGGCAGGTCTCTCTTCTTTTTCACGTAAAGAAATACCATTATAATCAATATTATGGCAGGCACCATCAAAACAGCAGTTGCCACAACAAACCATGGGAGAAGCATCCAGGGGTCACCTGTTGGAAGAGAGATCATGATGTCAAGTCACAGTAACCAGCCATTCTAGTTATGTGGTGTAATTCCCTGCAAACTCTCAAGTAGAAATGACTGACGACAGCTTGAATCTTTGCTGGATGTACAAATAGGTCTATACCTATAGTGGAAATACCCTGTCATAACAAACCTTTACAGTGATTTGCTTATAGACAATTCTCAGTAATTCGTGATGTCCTTGGAAAGTTTGATGACACATTTCAAAGACGATAAAACAATAGCACAAACTGGGTGCAGCTTTAGTGCATGAGATAACTCCCTGCCCATACGAGCCTTAGTATCTTGGGAGTCCGGTGTTCAAATCTGGCCCTGATATCTCTCTCCACTTGTTTCTCTGTGTCTCTTTTCACTATCTTATCTAAAAAAAATGAAAAGCTGTCTGTCACAAACAGAACAAAATATATTGTGTCTTTCTCAAATCCACGTGCCAGCTGGAACCATTTTCTTTGTCAGTTGTTAACCTACCATCACTGTGGAGCTGTAGCTTACTGTACACATGCACACACGTCCAGAAAGAAAGGCATTCTCTACCTGGTGGTATTGCACAGAAAGAGACAGGGTCACTAGGAGGACGACCGTGCTCAAAGTTTGGCACGTAGTCCACGTAGCCACAATGCTCCTCTCTAGTCTGCAAGTTGATGACAAACTGGCCTGTTGTGCTTATGTTGTCCTGGAAATAGTGGAAGAAATGTCAAACCCTTGACTTTCAAATCATCCATGTCTGTCTATTGTTTATCTTGTTTATAACCAAACCAAAATGGATCTATTTAAATTAGTTGAACACCTAAAAAAGAGTATTTGTGCATTGAGAGTGAAACATGGTATATGGATATACCATAAATGATTGTGTCTCTTATGTGTGTGCATATTTCATGGGAACATTTTCACCTGGATGGCCCATAATGGCTTAGTGACATGCAGGGTGTAGACAGTTGATGGGTTGAAGGACAAAGGATTGTAAGTGTTCAAGATGTCCGCTATGGAGGCACCGCTAGGTCCCAGAGGTAAGGTGACATTCACATATAAAGACAAATCTTTGATTTCTGTAGACAAAATGGGTGGGCCAAGGACAGCTGTGTAGAAATGAGAAAAGACAACAGATAAATAAAACAGTTTTAGACATTAATGTTGATTTATTAATTTAAAGTTAAATCAGAAGCAAGTTGTTAATTCAAAGGACAGTTATATGTTATATAAATATGTTTACTGGGATCGCTGTGTGTAATGTGTGATTAATGTATCAATATAATGATAATGTATATATATATAAATAAATATGTATAAATATAATGTATAATGCAGAGCAAAATCATTTAGTCATAGCTTGTCATAGATTACGTACTTTCTGCCATGGGTTTGAATCTGTAAGTGTTGCCATGGAACCGACCATTTGCATACACTTGAGCTAAGTAGTGAACATCATAAATCGCTGGGGTTTCGGCAGTCAAGTCACAGGACAGAGCTGTTATGTTTTGACACTCCAATTTGATCTCAAATGGCTCATCCTTTGAATGACTGGAATAAATACAAAAACAAACAAGCCAAAATAGAGTTAGTAGTGGAAGAATTTTACCATATGTGTGTTATACTTCATTATGTAAAGTGAAATGCAAGGCATAGATACATAAGGGTCCTGAAACAAGTATTCTAAAGCTACAGTATAGTATATCTCCATACAAAGGTCAGTATCACTAAACAATGCCTATAACATTGTAGACGATATATTCAATGTAAATATAGAGCGGAATAATTGCATCCTGAGAAGAGACTGACTTCCCACCCTCTGTGTGTGAGGTAGTTCCACCTCCTCCCTGTCCAGATGAGTCATTTTGACATTACATATTTCCACAAAATGATCAAGCTGGATAATGTTTGTTGGTATGCATGTATGTTGTCGTTGTTATGTTTGTTGTTGTTATGTATACATTTGCATACATATACCATCTTCTCATCATTGGACTCATATGGCCTCATATGACAACTTGCACAGTACATTGTAACGGCTACATCTACTTCAAAGATAAAATGTGGCATTAAAACAACTTTCCTTTTTTAGAAAGACAAATGATTGCCATGATCTCATGAAGAGCCGGTATTGAGTGGGCATAGTTAGGACAATCTTTGTCCATGCCTTATTTAACACCAACAAAGTCTCACTTATTCCAGGTGACATCAGCTGGAAGAAAGTCAATCGGATCTGGGTGGCACTTGACATTTGTCTGGAAGTCTGTGTAATTAGACCGGATGACATTTTGTCGACAGCATGAGACCAAACGAAATGAAACAGTAAAGGAAATATGCTGCCAGAAGCCATGCCAGGGGAACCATATTAATGACCAGCAACAGGCCCCTCGAACTATTCTTACAGTAGTTTTGTCAGAATCAAGTCAAACTAATATTCAGTCACGGTGTGATACATCTCAGAGGCTGCACACTGTAGCCCGCTAAAGTAAGAGAGACACCCAGATGTATTTTACACTATATGTAGAGAGAGAGAGAGAGAGAGAGAGAGAGAGAGAGAGAGAGAAAGGGAAAGAGAGAGGCATCAGGAAGAAAGTATATTATTATATTTTTCATAGTACATGTTAAATGGTAACACTATTGTTTAAAATGAAAATGAATCCCCAAATGTGGTTCTTTCTTGTTTACAGACAATCATGTTCACTAGTGGTGACACCAGTCACCATATTCCCTCAAGCCTATAATACCGGTGTGAAATTACAACTTGTAAATACCCTTATGAACCTGTTTAGCAACATGCTCGAAACTATCAGGAAACTCGCCCTTGTGCTACATGGTTATATTGTATATTCCAGACTGTTTGGTAAGCTATAAGCTACTCTACTTGGAATATAGTGCGGTTGTAAATCAAATGACCATTGACCAAATGACGATTGGCTAAGTCAATAAGCTATTTAGAACTTTGACTAATACATTTTTGTCACTGTTTACCACCTCTACGGGAGTTAAGAGAGTACATTTACGGCATTTTAGAGTAGGTTGAAGGATGATGGAATGCACTGCAGAAATATTTATTATGCTAATATTATTTGTCTCACCTTGTGTATTCAACACTGTAAAGGACTTCCTGCCCAGGAATGTGAGTCTCCAGATGTTCCCAGTGGAGCAGGTTCTTGAAGTTGTTTGAGGTGAAGTTTGGTCTCACATAAGCTGCAGACAGACAGCCTATTGGACACCAGAAAAAATAAAGAAGGAAGTAAATTCTAAAGACCTTAGCTTTGAACTGATATGTTTTACAACTAACTAACAACTAACTAACAAACTAACAAACTAACTAACTAACTAAACTGCCCAATATCAGCTTGACCTCTTTTTGTAAAACAATATTGTTCTGTTAACAATAGATACAATAGACACCCCTCATGTAACAAAAACCTATAGATGCTTTCAGTGCAACTTATGCCCGTGGAGTAACAGCATGCTTTTGACCTCTTTTCCTGTCTTTCTGCACAAGACAATTTTTTAAAAGTTTCCACTAAATGTTATCCCCTCTATTTCATAGAAACAACTATTAATGTAGCTTCAAATGAGAACACTCACTATGGACAATAGTGCACACGATAGTTTCATGCAAGAATATTTACCACATAACATTTCTATGAATCATTTTATAAAAGTCACATGCTAGCATACACAGATATGCAATATATACAGTATATACCCGTGAAGATATGTCATTGGCTATGGGGAGAACATTTCAAATACAATACAGTAGCCTATTTAAGAAAGCAATTAAAAATGTGACTTTCTTTTCAAGCGGTAATAGTTAATTACAGTAGGTTTTGGCAAAAACTCGGCAAAGCTGCCAGTGTACCCATTTTCAATTGATCAACATTTTTTGTGTACTTAAACTTTTAGATTAAAAATGAGATGGAATCAGGGGTCAGATTTATTTGGAAAATGTAGAAATGGTCTCGATCTAGAAAATATCTTTACAAACCCATTAAATAAACAACAATGGTCATGTCGGCACCCACTCACCATAACAGCACAGGATGAAAAGCCTCACAAACCACATTTTGACTGTGGTCGAGGAGGAGCTCTTGATTGAAGCACCATGTGGTTTAGTCTGCATTTAAATGCAGATATGCACCCTGATCTCAGCAGTCCCCCCCAAAGCAGATGTTGAAGTCCACATAGACACCCAGCATTAAAGCCATGGAACTGTTCGCTACAGTATGTTGTCTGGTCTCCACAGCCCAGACATTACTCCGCTGCCCTGGGAAAGGAGTGGCCATTCTCAGGTGTGTGGATGAACTTTGAAACGTCTTATCACATGGTTCCTGTTTCTCATTTACTGTTATGTTCCACCCCCTCTCTCTCTCTCTCCCTCTCTCTCTCTCTCTCTCTCTCTCTCTCTCTCTCTCTCTCTCTCTCTCTCTCTTTCTGCACCTGAATTTCAGGTTTAGTCAGTTGGGTCCTCTGACATATTTAAGTGAATATGACGTGTTAGAGACGTGGTAAGATAATGAGGAAAGTCCTGTGCATATACTCATAAACAGGGCAGGTGAGGAGTGAATAGTTTCATATGCCACACCTGTGTGATGTAAGCTCATAGGCATTGTGACTATATAATGACTACACCATAGCAGAACATGCTATCAACATCAACAGCATCATTATCTACAGTGTAAGAGCTCATAGAGCTCACCACCAAGAAACACATTTTGTAATATGTACATTCCCCTACGTAGCACACACATTCACCCTCACAGCATCCTGTCAGTCCTCTGTCAGTCACCCTACCTAAAAAGTTTGAGACTGTAAAAACCCTTTCACCTCATAGTCTGCAGGTTCAAGGATACCATACCAGGAGTCATATTAACTATTACTGTACGTTGGCCTGATTATTATGATGCACACTTACTACACTATATTGATATATATATTGAAATATAACTAATTAACTCAAAGTGTGACTAGGGCACACCAGAGCAGCAGTTAGTTTGCATTTGCAAATCAGGGTGACGTTCCAGTTTTCGGAGGGTGCTCAGTGAGACAAAATGTCAACTTGGCCCTTTATATAAATGTTAATCAAATCTATAGTTTGGTCCTGTTTCTATAGTGGTTATACTGTAGGTCGCCATGTTTAAATGCATTATTTTAGCTAACTGCTAACTTTTACAAACCATTCTTGCACCATGGAAACAAGTGTTGCGTTGTATGAGTATTGAGCATGGTACATGAACCAGCCTCTATGGTGGTACCAAATTAAAGTAATTCAATGACATTATACTGTACCCGATCACTGAAAACGGTTTTGTTGGAAGTCTGAGGTGCAGTCAAACTTTTATGTCATTTTAAATAGTGGGTACATACATAGCTTACTGTACTGTACTGACAGTACAGTACAGTAAGCTAAAAAATTATATTATAATTTGTGAATCATACTAAATACTCATACAGTATGAAACATATGAATATGATAGGCTACTACCACAGCAAAAAGCAACAATATATAAATGCTGAACAAATGTAATGAATGAGACATGGAATGTAGTTTGAGGAAATCTTAAAATGGTTAAATTGTTTATTGTTTGTAGCATGCTGTGGCTGAATACAGAAGTGTATACTGTATATGCAGCTTCAATGCAAAATCATAACAGCAATATCTACAGTACAAGCCTGCAGGAAAACATTTATCTGATAGCAAAGCAGGGAAAGCAGGGTATTTTGCCAATTTCTAATGCACCTAGCCCTTGTGACAATGTGTACAAAGTCCAAGGTGATGGGGAAACTTCATGTTGAACTGGGATGGCTATGATTATGATCGACTGAACAGAACCCACTGAAAGATTATACATAAGGCTTTTCAAATGCTCTAACATTGCTATGTCACGTATATATACTGAACTTAAAATGTATTTTTGTAAATGAACAAAGGTGTTGCAAAGGTGTTGCTTACCATTTGGTAAACAGCTATTTCAAAGTAAAACAGATGGACCCCAGACCTGGCAATGCAACAACAGAAACTCATCTTAGGGCATATCTTCAAAATATAGTAAAGTATAGTATAGTACAATATAGTTTTACTTTACTACTGCCATAATAGAAACATACAAATACAAAATACGACTTACAATATATACCAAATATTATTTTTATATTAAATATAAGATCCAGTGGGGGCTTGCATTTGAGGTTTCTCTGCCTTTTTTAACAACCTCTTTTAGCATTGACAGGACAAATAAATGATCTAGCAATTAAGTAGTCTCCCTCCCATTTCCTCTGGTAGATGCTCTGGTAGATTTACAGCCTTCACTTTTGTGGAAATGATAAAAGCCGTATTAATAAGATAAACGATTACTAGAAATTACCACAAAACAATGCACAAACTGTATTGTGTTTCTGCTTCGTAAGCTGACTGCATATTTGGCAATAAAAAGACAATGAAAAGTGTATGACATTGATGGAACAGCTGTACTGACTCATCTTCAGCTGCACATTCATACTGTAGCCAAACCTGAATTACAACACAAGGTGCCCATAATTTCTCCTAGGGTGTGAAAAAAGATCAAACTCCAGCCACTAATACAAAGTACTGAAACGGTATGCTGTTCTCGAAGAAGATTTTGAAAATAATTGTGCAAACAGTCCACACAGTCTTATGTAAAATCCAGATTTAGGACATTCATTGGCTTGCCTCTGACTACTAACCTGACAGTAAATTGCCAAAGGACCTCATATAAAAACGGTTTACATTTTCTACCTTGTTATATCATTATACTGTAGGTCACACCTTTCTGCACATAAGCCACATAAGCATGAGTTGTGCATTTTAAGTGGTTTATGATGAGCAAATACTATAAGAATTTTCTATAATAAATTATACTAAATGTACTGGCAGAGATTTGGCTGAATAGATGCTTTTAATTAGGCGGTTTGACTACTGTCCTGGAGCCAAGGTCATTAGAGTATGACAGCTTGCTGGAAACGGAATCTCCTTACAAACTACAGGCTTAAATCACTGACAAATGAAATTATACTTTAGTGCAAACCAGCACCTGCAACTCAACAACCGTAACCATCTTCAAAATAAAGCACTTTACTTGGCTCCTCAGGTGTAAATAATTTGGTACTGTGGATCTGTATTTACCCAAGGAATTTTTTTTTCCATTTGCGAGGCATGTCTTACTGATAACTTGGATAATGTATTGCCTCTTGTAAAAATAATTATAATGATATTCTGTTTTTTTTATGTGTGTCCTTGGCACATAAGGATTGGGATGGCTACCGTACATAACAAATATTATTTTTTGTGTTTGTTGTTGTTATAGGGAAGTTTCAGAAATACAATTACTCCCGTGACAACAGTAATCCCGACAACACAATTAGATCTTTAAAAAATAATAACGGGACAATTACAGTATTTGTTTTAAAAATGAGGAAATGTGAGAGATTAAAGATTTACTATGTTTAAAAGATACTGTACACTTCTCAATTTTTCGTGCTGTTAAAGCATTTGTTAAAACCAATAATTTAGTAGATTACCAGCAATCTTCAATATCCAGGACCAGACCATTTCATATTAAGTAGAAAACTCTAGAGAAGGCGAAGTGAAGCAATAGAGGTTCCATGAATGTTCACATGGCACTCGGTTTCTGCTTGATATCTTCAGGTGAAACTCTTCTAGGAATTAATAATTTCATTTGGATAAATTATTTTTACATTGGCTGTATAGGTAATACATTCAAATCAGGTTCCAACATAAAATGAAGACAAAAAAATGGATTGAAGAGGGGCATCTATATGCAAAATATGAATGTGTTGGCCTATATTATGTCAAATGTTTTCTTATTTTTCATTATATATGCCAACATATCTACCATATCTTCCAATCTTTTACTCTGATAGTTTTTGGCATTCTAAATTTGGGCGGGTTTTCAAACGTCCAACTAAAATGGAAAAAAAAAACAACTACAGACCTTGCCAAAACAACACTTATCTGTGACATCTGCAGAGAGGGGTTGTAACAACTATTAGCAACAATGTCTCCCAAACAAGTGTGGAAAAATATGCATGTCCTATGAGTCAGTATATATAAATCTTTCAATTTTCACAATCAAGGAAGAAGAAATTTTGCTTAGGTGGTGAGATCAGAAAACCACTCAAAATGTTTTGTTCACAATGTTAAAAAAATAGTTTATTGTATGCGTTAAGTTACAAAAACATACTTGACAATAAGACATGAAAGTAAATAAAAGCAATGCATATCTACAAATATACAAACTTTGATGCTAAAATAAAAATTATAAATATTAATACATTGAACACATTCAGCCACATAAACATGATGTGTTGTGTTAAAACAGAACTGGTCACTTGCATAAAATCGACATCATAATTTATTGACACAATGATGACATGGGTAAAAATGAACGGAAAGGCAAGTGCACTGATAGCCAGATGGCCTCTTGTAATTAAAGCTCAACTCAATTATAACAATCTGGAACAGCCAATGGCTTTGGTCATAAAAATGACATTAAGGCTAAGAAGATTTCGACTACAGTAGCAATTTGGGTAAACTTGTTTTCCAGGCATTTGGCATACAACAGATACAATATGAGGTCACAGATATATGCATCAAGTGGATGATGTTTGTTGTTTTGATCAAATATGTGCAAGTTTTTCAAGGGATATGTGCTTTAATTCAATTGATGTGTTCACTGTAGTGGCAGTCAATGACATAAACCTTTTTTTCCCCCCAAACACCTCTTTGGCCTTATTCCTGAAATGCTTTCCCACAATGACGTAAAGGAAGGGGTTAACGGCACTGTTGCTGTATGCCAAATATGTAGACAGCTGTATACCTATGTCAAGGATGTGTCCCCAGAGACATCCAGGCGTGAGCTGGAAGTAATCCAGTGTATCGAGGAGACGCATGAGCTGGAAGGGCGTCCAGCAGATGAGGAACACAGTGAGGACAGCTAGGACCAGCTGTGTGGACCTCCTCTCAGCCCTGACCCTGGACAGTCCCATGGCAGTGCCATATTTCAACGCCAGCACAATGTGGCAGTTGCAATAGGTCACCACCAGGACGGGGATCACAAAGCCCAGCACGTTTACAGTAATGTTCCACTGGAGAATCCAGGCTGGGTGAGGATACTCTAGGATGCAGGCGTCGACGCCAGGGTCCGTCACGTATTGCACCGTACGGAACAGCAGAATAGGAAGGCTCACCAAGAACCCGAGCACCCAGATTCCCAGACAGATGCGTTTGGCCAAAGCAGCTCTCCTCAGCCTGCTAGGAACCATGGGCTTCACCAGGGCTAGGTATCGGTCCAGGCTGACCAGGGTCAAAAACAGAATGCTGCAGTAGTAGTTCATGGAGATGACCACGTTCACTATCTTACAAAAGGCTTCCCCAAAGGCCCAGTGGTAGCCACGGGCGATGGTGACCCCCCAGAAGGGTAGACAGAAGGTCATGGCCAGGTCAGAAGCGGCCAGGTTTCCCAGGTAGACGTCGGCCACTGTGGCAGGCTTCCTCTGTAAGCGCAGGACGCAAATGACCAGGCTGTTGCCCACCACACCGACCATGCTGATCACAACCAGGTAGGTGGGCTGAACGGAGGACAGCCACTGCCAGGCTGTGGTGTAGTTAGTGCAGGGGTCCAGGTCAGGGTCCACACTAGGGACCAAAGGAATGGATGTGTTCATAACCATCTGCAACTGTCAATGGGAATATAACGTCAAAAAGATCACTTTAAAACTCTTGCCTATATCTGGAAGAATTAATGTTTTTGCTAATGACATCACACATGATATCATCAGTTGAACAACGTTTGGACTCTTGATGACGTCAGAGGCATGGACATATGAAAATAGATACTATTTCAGTGTTTCACTACTTTATAATTCAAATTATCCTACAGTACATTATTCTTTGTAAAAAAAATACAACTGTAATGCCCGATTTCAAAATAAACGTGGATTAAAAAGCATAACCAATCTCCCATGACATGAATGAAATGAAATTCAAAACCTCACCCACACCTTGTACATATATAAATCAAAAACAATGCATGAATGATATATAGATATATAAAAACACATTATTACAAAAGAAAAACATTAGGGATCACTCAAATTCTAAGGCACTATGAACATTTTTACAACGTCAATATTACACAGAACTTTACAAAGAAACAATTTAGGCTCACAATTAACAAAAGCCATAAATCACCACTTTTCCCACATTTATCTTATAAAATGGGGATTTTTTCCATGCCTAAAATGACATACCTTTTTTTCTGCTCTTTTTGCCCAGGTGTTCTTTCCAAAGAGACTATTGTATTGTATTGGCAGTCTCGCCTCTACTGGAGCCTACGTTCGTGGACTGGCTGCTTTTTATGTGTGCAGACCCATGTATCATAAGTGTGTCATCACTAGATCCCATCTGCTTTTCATCAAGCTGTTGTGTACTGTAAACGCAAACAAATTCACTATCCAAACACGCATTTTATCAAATGTTTCCTGGCTCAATGACTGGTGCCTAAGAGATAATACAAATACAAAATATCGTATTTTTGTCATATAATAAATAATATAACTAGAACGGCAGTAGAGAAAACTTTAAACCGTGCGTTTATTCAATCAGCACAACAGTTTTGTATAAGCTTAATATTATATTGGGTTATTGTTTAAATATTCCCTACACTCAAAATTTGCGTTCATTGTGTTAACTCCTCTTGGATGCTTGATTTTAGCTACTACTGTATATAAACATGTTGATGTCTGAATTTAAACAGGCTTTTTTCGCATTCTTCCACTGAAAAGAGAAACTTTAACTTGGAGTATGTATGCTAATGTCTTATTTAGAGGCATACTAGTTTGGTCATCACAACTAATTTAGTCACTGTGTATTATATTAGAGTATGTAAGCTTGCTAGGTGACTTGGATCGCGTGTGTTATGCTTTATGTGACTGTATATAATGAATGGATGGGTGTACTTGTACTTGTCAGATAAATTGCAATTATTACCTTAAATTAAGACAGATTAAAAGTTATTATTATTATTATTATTATTATTATTATTGAATTATTATTATTAAATCCAATAATAATCTATATTTAAAATAATTATGCTTTTTTTATTGCATTTAAAGGTAAATTCAGCTATTGCAAGCTAAATGTAAGCTAATAAACTTTGGGCCTCATGTATGTACGTTAGTGAGCGCAGCATAAAAGTGAGCGCAGCCAGAACACAGGTAGCGCGCGCTGTGCCATCGCATTTTACATTGGATGTACTAAACTTGCGACTGATCTCGTAATATGCGCTTGGCACCGCCCTCTAAATATAGCGTTAACACGGCGAGCAGTTTGGTCTATGTTCCTGCCTATCCGTAAGATCCGGCACCTGAAAGTGAACATCAAACTGTAAAAGAAAACAAGTTTATCATGAAGTAGGCTAGACCTATTTATAAATAGCCTACTTGTCTATATGTATCGTCAAACCTAGAGATAAAGGGCATAATTATACCGCAAAATAATACTGTTTGGGTGACTATAAAGAAGTGGAATAAACACACAAGCAATCAATTCCTTCAGTACGTCTCACCATGGCCTGTGTCTTCATCTTGCTCCAGATTAAGCTTGCTTGCTTCTCCTCTTCAAATAAAAGCGTTAACTGGGATATCACCTGCTTTTCAGAGGCGGATAATTTTCACCGCAAAACCGGTTTGCGCTTTGCACTGCAGTTTTCATACAGTACATTCAACGGAATAGGTCATCACTCTCTCTTTGCGCATCTCCTCCCATATTTTTGCTCGGCTTGCCCATTGTGTCCCCCACATAAAAAAATGATATATATTTTTTGTTGAAATACTGGTTTCAAAACAAAAAGAATTGCACAAAAAATATATAGTACATATGTGTCATGATAATACAAATTATTGTTTCTTAACACATTTTAAGATAAAGTGAGAACACATGTTTTAGTGCCATTTTATGAGTTTAATAATAATATAAGAAATAATCGTGATAACATCGTCTATCGCAATTATTTCCGTCAGGATAATCATGATATGATATTTTCATATCGTCCCATGCCTACTCCTCACATTTCACTAGTTTACCGCTCTCTGTGCGTGTTGAAAAAATATTATGATACTTCTGCACAGCCCTGGCTCCGTAAATAGGAACATAAACAAAGTGGCGAACACCACTTGTATCAACAAAGCCGTAGCAGTATACGCTTTGCTTCACAATGCATTTTGACGTGTAAGATGCCGCCGTGGAGGACAATACTGTTTTGATTTTAACTCAAAGTTATCAAGAATGACAATACCTTTAATAGTCACATTGGAATACATATAGTTCCAATATCATTTCTTTGTCTGTTATGCACTATTAGTTCATGTAAATACTCCAAGGGATCTTTTGGCTGAGAAAATAGTATAAATATATTAGTATATTTTCAACCTCAATGCATTTAACCTTAAATATGCTGTAGGTAGGATTTAAGAGCTAGTGTACATTTAGTGTAATTTATTAGAAAATGCCATAGACATTTGTCAAGTCAAATGATCCTGTGAGAAATAAGCTCTGTACTCTGGTTGATAGCCCCTTCCTCTATATGTCGTTTTAACTTTATTTCTCATGTTTGAAGATTTGTGACCAATCAGGGCCTCTTCTCCCTGATTGTTCCACCGAATCTGCCTTCCCTGTCAATCAGATCAATGTGTGCACACAGCTACAACAGGTTTGTCAATGATAGACCAATGGGCTCAAGAGGAAGGGAGCAGAGCAGGATTGGGTGGGTTTTAGCATTGATGTTTTTACACAATCCTACTCTTTCATTATAGCTCGAGTTGCAACTTTCAGATCCTACAGTACCTAATACAACCTGGAATGCACCAAGCCAACATTGTGATCACGAGCCAGCGCTTATTTAACACATGCTAACAGAAGAACAATGTTATGCACTTCATGTACTCTACAATGATGAATTTGAAGAAAATCTCTCCAGAATGTAATATTCTTTTTTTTTGCTGTAATTAATCATTTCAGTAGCCATAATATCAATAAAATTCACAAAGAATTCAAAACCTCAGGCTGTTATTTTGTAGCAGGGACTGTAATTTTGTTAAAACGGTAAAGGGCTCACTATGCAGAAAAATATTGGATCATTTTGAAGACCCTCAGTGTTGAGATTTATACTTGGGAAGGTCGACTCAAATTATATTGATTTTACTTTGGGTGTTGATTGGATGCCAGTCTATTGATACAGCCACATACATTACATTCATTATAGTGTTAACATGCAGATTTTCAGGGAACAATGCATGAAGATACATTTTACCTGGATAATAAAACCTGATATTACAGCGGTGACTTCTGAGTGAATTAGTAGTATAACAGACACTGCTATTGCCATGAACAACATGGCTATGCATCATGTTCAATTTAGCAATAATCTCATTAAAATAGTTCAACATCTCAGGTCATATTAATTCTAAGACATAATAGGGTAATTTTGTATATAATTTTCTTAAATTTGGAAATTATTTCAGGCCAGGTATAGTTAAGCCAGCCCCACCAGAACGGTACAGTGCTGGTAGACTGAGATGATCATTAAAACCTCTTTATCCCGAGCTTCACCACGGTGTCGCACCCCGCCCCCCTCCCCCCCAACTCTTCGAGTGCAGCCCATTTGTAAAAAATACATTTGTGTTTGCTATTATTATTATAATATGGATAGCCAAGACTCTCAGCTATCAATATAATATGACAATCATTGTCCAAATTAAACAACATTTCAAAAGCAAAACCGATTACATGTTTTAATCGTAAAATATATGTTGAGAAAACCATGCCATTTATTTGCATGTTCATGAGCTATATGAAATGTTAGGAATTGCTTTTACAGAGGGGAATGGGTTTTACTTGTTCTAGATAGGTACATTGATGATAACCATGATAATGATACAGTATATTGTATGAAAAGTGGTGTCTATAGCAGTTTGAGTGGCAAATATAAAACTTATTTTTTTTAACAGAACACTTAATAGTTTAGCTAAATTACAACATTCCAATTATTTTGCCATCTCTTGGAAAAGCCTAAGATAACTCAAAATGAGTAATGAGTAACAACTATATACTGTACGAATATACTAATGGTTATATTTTAGCATCATACAGTAGAATGATGCTAAATACTACATACAGTAGTTACAACAGTACATAACTACACATACTGTCCAGAAAAAAACATTAACATTTAAGTATTCTCCCATTTGGGTTGGATTACCACAGTCTTTTGCATTGCATTGAGGCTGAGGATGCATTACATTAAGCTACGTACATACAGCTAGACTTTTGCTTGGTTCACAATCCACACAGGCAATATAATTTGCTTTCTTAATCAGTAAGGAAGATTAAAGCAGATTATATTTAAAGGAATTACAATAACTCAATTGTACATGCCAGTAAGCAAATGAGAATTTAGGGTCCTTCTCAGAAAAACCTATTTCACATGTTAACATATGATTATGTGGTTTATTAGAAGTTATTTTAAATAAGGGCTTTATTGTGCATGTAACCAAAGTCACTAACTAATTTAAATGTTAATATACAGTATAAAGAAGACTTTGAATGGCCAGTTAGTATTACAATACATCTTAAAATTATTAGCCCTGTTTTGTTGCTGCTTGGAGCATGGGGCTTTCTCTATCTCTCTTTGGTATATACTTATAGCTCCATTTTGGATTACACCACTCCATCCCTGTTCTCTTTCTTATATTTCATCTTTCTTGTTTAACCTAAAGTACTTTTTTTAATGCACAGACACAATTTATGGTTTGATTTATATAATATTTTGTGGAGGAATTCTTCCTTCCTCCTGTTCTTCTATAGACATGCATGTTGATGAAATTGAATAATCAAGTACATTCCATGTCTGAATTAAATTTGTAATTATATTTGTTGATTCAACCAATTATGTTAGTGACAATTCAAAATTAATTGAATACACCGAATCTTAGTAGGTAAGCAATTCATAGATTTATTTTATTACTTCTGTAAAAAAACTGCCAGCAAGTAGACAGTTCCTTTTACAGATATCAAATATAGGCTACAGTATAGTAATACTGTATATGAAAGTTTGTTTCAGAAATGTTTTTATATTATTAGTTATTTGATTAACTTTATTGCAAAAGTACCTGGATAAATACAACATATTTTAAGTCAGAAGATGGATGTATTTTATAATCTTACAGTTTAGAAATTGTACTGTTCTCTCAGGCTAGAACATTATGTTCTGAATCTTTCATATAATTAAATATTCAAAAATATCACGCGATGTGCCAAGCAGGTACTGTAGTGGCGCACGGTTGACTGATGGGAGTTTTTTTTATGAGTGCAATGAGGGAACGGTATTTTATGAGACCATTATTGTGGTGTGAAGTTGTGAAACCACAGCCTTCAAAAACAGGAACATATTGAATTTAAAGTTGTTACCAATGCCCCAAAATGACAGCATTGGCATTGTGGGTAAAAACGGCCTGCATAAAGTAGCATAGCCTTACCTGTGTACAAGTTGTTCTCGTGACGGTGGTAAACCAAGCTCATGTTTGGGGGAACGGGTAGACAAAATGGGGAAGTGTTAACGTACATTATGCAGGGAACTGTTGGCTGAATGTTGTTCTTCTTTTAAAATGTAAAGACATAGAAGGATTATATTGATGTTGATGTGTAACTAATATGTTTTGTAATTACAAATCCGCTTGACGAAGGATATTCCACACTTGTAATTACTAATAAAAAATTGTTTTGTAATTACAAAATGTGTTGTTCCATTTGTAACTAATAAGTTTTTTTTTACAATTTTGTAGTTTTGACTGATGTCTAACTGTTGACAATATTGTAACCTTATTACATGTAACTGTATGTTCATATTACCAAATCAAGCACACCATGCTTAACTGTAATCTAAATTATTATATTTAATCATATTTGCCTTAATGGATTAAGTTGAATCAGTGTGTTTCACAGTGTTTCCATAGCATATACACTAGCCTATATTATGGGGTGCCAAATGTAACATACATTTTTTCATGGATAGAATGCCTTCTGTGCTATGAAATGCATACATTCAATGCAAAATAATGAATCCATGAAAAACAAATGTGTTTACATTACTGTGTGTTCACGAAATTAGAGCGCACATACTTTCATGCACAGAATTGACAATTCTGGTTTGATGTGGATGAAAGGTTGAATGCACTTTTGCATTCTAGTATAAATAACTCATAGAACTATATAAATAATTCTCATTTCATAACCTCATTTCATAGACACACGTAATTACTAAGTGAGTATAATGTTGAAGCATTTCTCCTCATGCGCATTGGGTAGAGAGATGAATACAAAGTACACATACACAAAATTACACCCCCCATAATTATATATAATATTATATATATTTTTTTTTTTACTGTATTACATTTGTGTGGCTACATTTAACAGTAGTGTATTTGGTGTATATTGTATAATATCTGGTGATAATAAGTGAATGCTAATTGGCTATATGCCAACACACATAGTTTGCCACGATGTGTGTATCGTGTGCTAGTGGAGGAATGGATGTGTATGTGATATGTGAATGGATGCAAGGAGAGTTGGTGAATATTTAAAGAGTTGTATAATTGTATATGCATGTTACACATTAGTTACATTTTACTGTGTAGTAATTACACATTTTCCAGTTCATCTTCAAGAATGGGAATGGACTCCCCTTGTTGAGTACAAGTAATGTCCTGGTGGTTTGTCACTTTACCATAGTAATAACATGAGTAAATTAAACTGTGTTTCACTTTACAATAAGTGGCTCAGTCCCAAGTAGTAACATTTTATTTTGAATGTAATAAATTATAAATACAATTGTGTATCTCGTCAGTATTTGAACCTCACAGTGCACCACTGAGGAAATAATGAATATACACATCTCTACAAAGGCCACTGTAGGATATACAGGCTATACTGGATACACTATGCTACTTCACTTAACAATGAGGGTGGATTAAATATGAAATGTACAGTGCATGTAATGTTCTTACATTGATTCAAAGTAATCCATTAAGCCAAATTTGATTAAATAAAGCAATTTAGATTGCAGTTAAACATGGTGCGCTAGATTCGGTGATATGGATAGTTCCATGTATTAATGTTAAATAATTGTCAAAAGTTAGACATCAGTCAAAATAGATATCAATTAAAACGACACATTTGTAATTACAAAACTTTAGTTAAACATGGAACAACACATTACAAGTGTGGAATATCCTTTGTCAAGTAGAATTGTAATTACATGTGCTTGTTCCACTTAACTAATACGACAAAAGGGTTTTTATATAGCAATTAGTATTTGCATGCAATTACTATGTTTTAAATGCATTCATTACTATTTTGTTACATAGTAATGATTGTCCCCCTTAATGTAAAGAGTTACTATTGTGGTAAACATATAAAAACATTATTGAACATTTCTAGATACATAGATTCATTCCAGATTTTTAACTGGTGTGGGCTCTTGTACTGGGCATCTTTTATACATTTACACTGGAGACTTGGCAGCTATTGGATATTCTATATACACTTGATGATTTTGCCACATTTACACTGGGGACTTGACTTAAGTCTACAGTAGATAGTTATGCCATGGACATGAATTGCTATTCAATATTTTGCCCTGAGACTTGATCTAGACTTGTGTCAAGAGTTGAAACTAGACTCAACCAAAGTGACTTGGTCACACCTATAGACAAAGCTAATTTATTCTCCATGGCAAAATGTGTCATTGCTATTTAGAAAACATTCATAAGATAATTATTTCGAAACAGCATTTTACAGTGATTTATGAGACATTTAATTATCAAAGACATACCTACAGCATTAGCAAATGAAACTTGGCTAAACTGTAAGATAAGATTGTGTTCATGGTTCTCAAAGGAATTTACATTTATTTCAACATTACTGAGTAAATATATATCCACGACTATAGCATATTGTTATTGCTCTGGCCTTGATAACTGCCATATGAGCATGTCACCTTAAACTGTCAGAGGTATATGACAAAGCAAAAAAAAAGTAATCCATCCATCTTCATCCACTAATCCAGGGTCGGTCGCGGGGACAGCAGCTCCAGCAGGGGACTTCCCTTTCCGAGCCACATTAGTAAACTCTGACTGGGGGATCCCGAGGCGTTCCCAGGCCAGTGTGGAGATATAATCTCTCCACCTAGTCCTGGATCTTCCCTGAGGCCTCCTCCCAGCTGGACGTGCCTG
>JAODUE010025274.1:0-22775 GCA_027564755.1 Amblyopsis hoosieri
ATATATATATAAAACGATGATGCCTTAATGAACAAACGTCGTCCTCGTAACTCCTGAGGGCTGTTTGACCCAAATTCAGGGCTACTTTTTGTGTTCTGGGTGGAAGATGGGCCCAGCGGGCACAGATGGAAAATGGCCTCACATCTATATATACGTATTCAAACGAGGTTAGCTCGTTTGAACAACGTCTGTCACCATCTCATCCTATCTTATGAAGGTTACAGTGTTCTCAACGGGTTCTATCTAACCAGGCCATATTTATTTTGAATCGAATGTTGCAGAGAAGATGGACTGAGCTCTTCTCATTTCTCATGTTCAAAGTCAGTTCAAATGTAGGTCAGAGCACCTAAAGAAAACTAGTATTAGGCCTACAACACTCTACATTGTAGTGTAGTTGTAGGCCTACTTAGTATAGTATTATAGTAATTTTAGTGTTGTGAGATCAAGCTTTTTCTAGCTTCACATTTTCACAGCCTACTTTCCTACAATCGCATTAACTAATAATTATGTACATGAATGATTCAGCATATAGCCCTCTGAATAAAAGATTACATTTAGAATTCTTGCCACATACATGCTGGGAAAATGGATTTCTACTGCCATCTAGTGGTAATAAGTGTTACAACAGCTATACATCTATACGAATTACAGAAAGAGAGCAGTGAGAGCATGCCTTGCTTAGTGAATAGAGTGAGAGATAACGCAGTACTGCTGTATGAATGTACTGTATGTGCCCTGCGCAGTTTGTATTATTTTTTAACTAAAGTAGGCCTACATGTTTGCCTCCTCCCCAAATGAACGTTGGCCCTCCTCTCTTTCCCCTCCACTCCGCCACACAGTCTTCTACACCTGTTCAACAGGACACGGCATGTTGTTGCAGCTTGCTCTATGCTTTGTTCTGGTTAAATATGAAAGAACTTTACAACAAAAAAGACGGTCTTTTTCATAACTAGGTATGTTCAAATTCCTTATACTACTGTATATTCTATAATGGATATTAACTGTTTTGAATACCCTTCTAAATAATGTGTTGATTATCAGTTAATAATTATGTGTTAAATAAATATCAGTGAATTACTAATAATATTGGCAGTATGTGTTCTACTACAGTATTACAATGGGACAATTTTGTGTTAGCTCGTTTTCTCTATCAGTCGTGGCTTTGGCCTCGAGGTTTAACTGGAAATATGGAGAGATGAAACACTTATACGGTCACCCAAGTATGAAACACGCTGCCTCGAGTCGAACCTCACACCTGTTGATGTCCGTGCTGTAACTATAAAAGGCGGCATTCATATTTTGTACATAATTCAGGTAATTAACATTTAGTCATCAGATTTGAAAAAGGTGCAAACGGTGTTCTCAATGCTAGTCAATTAACTGCTCCATCAGAATCATTGCAGTCCATTTTGTTAATGTTAAATGCGCATCACAGTCACACACTTATGACCTGATTTATGAGTACATTTAAATATCAGTGGCCTGCTTACTCATTGTAATTGGTATTTGGTATTTGTTAACAATTTCACCATAGAGGTAATTCAAGTATCATGTTGTATTTATTTATTTATTTTTTTATTTTTTTATTTATTTATTTAAAGGACATATGCTGACAGGTAATTTTCCAATGAGGAAATATAACATTTACGGTTTTATTTTTGGAAGTAGAGTAGGCCTATATGCCTTGAAAAGTGATTATACCAATAAAGTGGACCTTTTTATTTTATTTATTGCTGATGCTTCAACTTATAGGTTTCACAAAGGTGAAAATACAGTGTTATTATCTAATTTAAGCATATGTTATCACTAAACAGGCTTGGTTTGGCTATACTAGTAGGGACTACATCTACTAAGCTACATTGATACAAATGAAAACATTCCGTTTAAATATAAGGAGCCTTCAAATACTTTGGGTAATTTAGGCATAGGCTATACTGTATTTGATTACACACTGTATACACCTGTATACCTTATTGCATGTATGGTATTACTGTATGCCGCAGTTTCACAGTTAGGAGGCCCAGATATTTGGAGCAGTTTGTCAGAGTCATTCTCTGAAGGTGTTTTTGCACGAGAAGAGCTTCTTACTTTGAAGGCTGTCTCTGCTCTTTCAAAAGGCTCGTCTGTATGTCATGTAGCTCAATGTCAAACCTTTCTCGTGTCCCGCACGTGTACTGAATAGTCACTGTACTGTAGGTGCCAGAGGAAAAAAGGCTTTGTTAAAAGTGCAATGGTATAGAAATATGACACACAACCTAGCTATCATAGGCGTGTCAACGGAGTGACATTATTGTAGACAAAGGACAGTTGGAAAAAGTAGGTTGCACTGTATTAATTTCCAACTGTGAGCCTGTCCTATACACAGCTCCACTGCTGTCACTGACCTCCCTGTTTAGGAATATGCCTTCCAATTTAGGATCCCACCTGTTATTGTCATAGGTGTGTGTGTGACAAAATCTGCTCCTCTTTCTAGGCTTGTGGAATGTGTCGAGTTGCGGGAGCAAAAAGGTCACGACTCATTAAAGTGCTAGGACACATCCGTGGGCTGTCTGTGGGCCAGCTGCTTGCCATGTTTGAAGATGCCCTAATAGGTCTTTAAATGGCACTGGCTGTGTCATCTGACTGCATGTAATACTGCAGCAGCTCCTGAGGGATGTTGAAGGTCCCTGCCTGTGTAATGAATTTAGCAATGCTCCACATTGCTAGATGTTATGAATGTACGTGCACCGGTATGGAACATGACAGGGCAACTCGTATAAACGTACAGTACAAAAACAGGACAAGAAACGAAAAAGATTTACTACAATTGTTATTCTTTTGTCGTGAAAGTTTCAGAGACATCCTTCCAATTTCTCCGATGTCCTGAAAACATTAAGCTCTTTTTTTGTCAGTGTTCATCATTCAGTCAGATGACGTCAGATTTACACGGGAGTATTTATTGTTCTCTAGAATGGAAAGAGCTCAAACCACAGGTGCAGGCAGGCAGGTGTGCTTTGTAAAGCCATCAAAACACACGCACGTTCAATTAAAGTGTACATACACGTACACAACCATTAATAAGAGAGTGGTCGGCTATTAAATAACACAGGCGATTCACCGCAGTTCTCTCAATCTCTGGCAAATGAAACAGTTAGTTTGGCAGCTAATTGTTCAGTGAGATGTGACCTTTCAGAATGTGCATGGTCTGGTTGTTGTTATTGGTTAATTTAGGCATGAATACGGAATAAGGTTAACTTCCAGGTTTAGGGATTTCTTTGAGTAAGACAGCTTTCAATATTTGAAGGATCTGACTAATTTATTCAACCTTTGTTATATAGAATTTGACACACACACAGCTGCATCTGTGCTGTGTGTGTGTGTGTGTGTGTGTGTGTGTGTGTGTGTGTGTGTGTGGGTGGCGGCATGTGACTATGTCTACTCATTTTTTTTAAAGATAACGATGACAAACCTGACTTGCTAAAAACCTGCTGAAGGCATTTTCTGTCAGGTTTTTTGCCTATACAGCTGCAGATATTATCCCTCACACGCACGCATGTGAGGGATTTTTACAGATCAGATGCACAGTGGCACAGTTATTGAGGGTTTGGGGGGCACATTCAAGGATGGTGCATATCCAGTAATTAGCTTCGAAACTTTGATGAGTGACATGGCCATATTGGTAATCGGTCAGGTTTTCATGTTGACCTGCTAAAAAGCATGTTTGTCACTCATCATAAAGATATTGTCTCTGGGCAAAAACTGGCGAGCCTACACAGCAGCACGGTGGCCCAGTGGATAGCACTGTGGCCTCACAGCAAGAACATCCTGGGTTCTAACCCTGGTCGTCCCAGCCTTTCTGTGTGGAGTTTGCATGTTCTCACTGTGTCTGCGTGTGTTTGCTACGGTTTTCCCCCACTATCTAAAAACATGTCATGTTCACTCTCCAGTCAGTGTCATGTGACCAACGACACTGGCTCCACCCTGGAGTTGGTCCCTGGGTGCTACACTGGCTACCCACTGCTCCTTTGAAGGATGGGTTAAATGCAGATGATGACATATGTGACAATAAAAAGCACTTTTACAGCCACTGCAGTGCATTGTAGTCTTGGAACTTCATAATGTACATGGTCTGCTGCCATCTAGTGGTGTAATGTATGCAGCACGGCGTCAGAATGTGGAAAGAGAGGCAGTTTGATTGTTTGTGTGTAATGTGGACACAATGCAGAGTTGTATAGACTTTGTCAGTCCTTGCACTTTCTCTTTTTTTCTCTTTTTTGTCACTAAACATTGCGTTGACAAAGGGGCAGTAAACAACTGGCCGTCAGCCTCTCCCACCGTGCTGTACAGCCACGCTGTAATGTGCTGTGGCTTTGCGGCATCGCCTGTGACTGCAAACCGCAAGCCGGCGGCATAGAGAAGCAGCCAGACACACATGACACAGTAAGAAGACTAAACAAGACAATGTTTTCTTTAGACAGACAGCCACAGTGGAAGCTGACTAAATGTACCGGGGGTGGAGAGGATTGATGGAGGGGGAAGAGCATGTAACACGGCAAGTGTTTTTCACAACCAGGTGTTCTAAGAGATTAGCAGCTACAGGGCCGGAGCTCTACCTCCGGTGTTAGCAAGTGATAAATCAGACAGATTAGCCCCTTTCTCACGGGCCGGCTTTCTCCCTGCAGCTGTCCCTGAACTAGGAAAGAGAGGGGAGAAAGAGGGGATGTGAAGTGACATGACGGAGTGAGACTGAATGGAAAAGAATGAGCGAGCGAAAGAGAGAGAGAGAGACATTTAGGAAGGTGGCGAACGACGTGCGTCTCCAGGTGAGAGCAAGAGAGTCAAATAAATGTTGGGGTGGGTGGGTGGTGGGTGTCTCTGTCTCATTCTCTATCTGGTGCTTTTAAAAGGCAGCGTCAGTCATTCTCGAGAACACTTGCTAACTTCGAACTCAATGGCTCTTCTTTCAGTGCCATAGAGTGCTCCCTCAGAAGCTCCGCCCCCAACATTGGAAACACATTGCAAAGGCCGGCGGGGAGATATTTGGTGAATTTTACAAAAAGTGTATTAGCTTACAATCGCTAACTATACCTTTAACGTGTTCTGTGTTTCAGAGCTAGGAGAGATGGAGCAGTAGGCTGTGTTGATAGGCAACAAGGTTGGTTTTCTGTTTTTGTAAGGATTTGTTAAGTATTTAGGAGATGTACAGTAGATGCCTAGTCCAGTTATCAGTGCTTTATAGTGGCTTAGTTAAAGGTATAGTCAGCTATTGCAAGCTAATTGTAAGCTGATAAACTTTTTGTCAAAACATTTCTCCTTGCATTTCGCTAGCTCTGTGCGTGCTGAAAAAGTTGTCCGATACGTCTAATCAGCCCTGGCTCTGTAAATAGGAACATAAACAAAATGGCGAACACCGCTCACATAAACAAAGCCGTAGTACTACGCTTTGCTTCCTTTCGGCATGACTCGGTACGGTCAGCCAAGCGCGGTTGAACGTTGCATTTCCATTACAATCGGGCTTCCCGCTTGAAAGTGTGTCTTTAACTGACGACGCGCTTATCTTGGGTCAGTCACGTTTAAAAATATGTGCCCTGTTTAATGCACTTTGGTCTGCTTTATTATTGCACTGTTCAACAGTTTTTTCAACATGAATTTTCAGGCTACAAGGACATATTTTACTTACTGACTGGCGACTAGGCATATGCCTAAGCCTGACTACACATTAGGTAGTCCTAATTTTTTTTATGTATTTCTGTGGAATATTCATACACGCGCTTTGAGCTGGCAGCATGAGGGCGTGTCAGCAATTCATACAGAAAATGCAAAATATACAAGAGTGGCGAAAGCAATCATTACAGGTAGACTATAGGCTATAACTTTGTCCATTACACAAACATAAGCATAACGTTGTGAAATAAATATATTTGCTTAAATGTTTGCCTATGCCTTAAACTTCACTCTCCACGAGTGAGTTAATTCTGTCTGACTATGTTTAGCCTACACTCCAGTCATTGCGAGTAGGCTACCTGATGGAGCTTTAAAAAAAAAAAAGAAACTGTGCATAATTAAGAGAAACGCTGAAAATAGCCTTCATTTTGTGTGTCGCACGGCTCACACCAGCTTTCTCTGTCAGCCACGCTGGGATTGCATTAATGAAATGATGATGAAGCCTATAACGTCACGGCGGCTCACTTGGAGGCGGGCAGGCTCACTTTGGCCCAATTCCAGAGTGGGCCCGTGTCGGGCACAGCTCGGTACGACTTGGCAGCATGGCTCGACTCGACGCTGCCAAATGTGCAGTGGAAAAACCCCAACAATGCGTTTGGATGTGTGGAGCTGTGCTGCGGAGGGCAAGATATTGTTTTGATTTGAACTCTAAGTTAGCATGCATTCTCGATAATGACTAACCCTGCCTTTAATGTTGTTGTTTTGATAGTTTATGGGAAACAGATTGCCAGACGACACCTCTTTTTTGATAATTTTGTCCTTGTCTCCTCGACCTGTTTGGCGTTTATGCTTGTTTTCATTATTATTGTTTTGTTGTTAATAGGACTACATGTCTTTTTCCTCAAAAATATAAATATGTTTGTTATGTTATGGGCCTGCTGTAATTGCTGTACATTGTCTATTGTGTATGTTGGCTCTCACTGTGTAGGGGAGTATTTTTTTATGCAGATGATTTTGTTGTGTTGTGTTCTCCTGCTGTAGATCGGTTAGGAGATTGGATTTAAATGAGAAGTACCTGCACCGTGGGGTTTGCCAGTGTGTTGTAGTGCAACTTTAATGGCAGCAATAAACATTGTTAAGGTTAACATGTCGCAAAGGAGGAGCTATTCATTTAGGCTCCATCTAAAGTACTACAGTGGGAGGGGGGGGGCAGTCAGAAACTTAAGGATACATAAAAGAGACAGATGAGGAGATGTTGGGAAAAGGATGTCCTGCCAATGGTCTGGGCAGATACTGTATGTGGTGAGTCACACATATTTACAGGTTACAGATGTCTGGCTTACTGACTGGAAGTTAGCCAAGAAAACTGTCTTGTTTACACAAGCTTCAAACTTAGTGTGCATCAGATTGTCTCACTAAATCTCTTATTGACACTGCTGCCCATATTGCGTATACATAAAGCAACTTTACATAAAGATTCCAGCAGCCACCGATGCAGTGTTTATTGGCCGGCCTGGTGATAATTTGAAATGACGGTATCAGTTAAATCTGTGTTTACTCGTGAGCAATTTGTTTAGTCTCGTAAGGGTAAGAAGTCCACACGGGCCTGGTTCTCTCTGTCTCTCATACACACCTGTTGTCCTTTTCTTAAACTAAAACAACATCGTCTGGCAATCTCTGACTCAGGTCCGTGTTTGGGGCCCCATTTTCCCATGGTCCCAGCAGCCGGCCTTGTTTTCATATACTTCTCTTCCAAACACAATTGTGTCCACAGCTTTGCTTACACAGGCCAAGAGAGCTACCAAGTTAGCCTGGTGTTCTGTTAACTAACCTCTTGAAGGCTTCTTGGGTGTTCTGTTCTGGCAGATCCTTCAGTCCAGTGACTTTCCAAAAGGCTTTATTTTATTGTGAATGCCTGGATTGAATGCAGGCAGTATTGAGACGTAGCTTAGGCCATGTGTGTGGTTCAATTTGAAAAAGAGTTTGACTTTGAAAACTCTGTTGTTTACTTTTATATTTTAAATATTTTATATAGTTTTATATGTATTTAATTCTATTTTTTATTTTATTCTTGTGTTGAATATTTTAGAAAACAATAACTGAAAAAACACAGATGTAAATAGTAAAAATACAATATTCTCTGTGTACAGTTATGATATTCCTTGGCGAGCTCAAGTATTTCCCACGTCCTTGGGTCCCAGCTCGCTGCTGATAACTTCCCTGGCAACTCTGTTGTAAACCTAACACCTGCTTCCATCGCTGGGCTGAGGACTCAGAAGTAGTCAGTCGAGGTTAAGGCCTTGCATCTCTGAGTGGCACTCTGGGGAATACTTCACGATCGTGTAGAAAGTCCTTACCGTCCTTTGTAGGCAACATGGCAGCCATCTTGGAAACGCCTCTAAAATTTTATTTGGTAAGCTGTATCTAAATGATTAGGGAGTAAGAGCCATATATCCAAATTCAATCCTTAATGATATACAAACTGTATGTATGTCACGAGTCAATAAAAACGCTTAAAACGGGTTACTTTGCCACAAAATAAGGGCTAAAAAGCTGTTTTCCCTCATAGGTTACTTATACTAGGCATGTGCAACTGTCGGTTTTGTGTCAGTGCAACATCACAATTGGTTAAATAGGTTACGGTTATTCAGTTATGAAACAGATCATTTTCCTCCAACTGCCATATTTGCCGTTGAGGAACTCATAAAGTTACATTCCAAATTCTCTAAGTGGCATGTCTCCTCTATAATGTATCTGGTAGAACCAACCGGAACATGTGGAACTGCTCAGTTGGAGAACCAGATGCATGCTAAGGAGATGGGGGGGGGGAGTTATTTTTAGAATACCATGCATTGGTACAAAACACATGTCTGTTGAGTAACTCCTCACATTTACTGTATAAAAGGAAGTGATTGAATTAAACCACAAACACTTTCAACCACTCTCTTCACTTTCAGTGAATATGAGAACCGTTTAATACATGTGGAATAAATGTTTCCTTTCGACTGGGCTGAATGTTTCCAGTTTGGGGACTGTATCATTGTTATCGTAAAGAACAAAACATGGTTCTAGCCCACTCAGCTCTTACACAGATAATGTGTGGATTAAGAGTATATATCGAAAATCCTTTCGAAAAGCAATTTTAGTAGCTAATGCCATACTGTATTTAGAAAAGAACAAAAGCCAACACAATTACATCAGGAGTATTTTTTTACTTTTGGAGGATAAGATACATTAAACTAAATTAAATTGGAGGATTGAGTACTAAACAGCTGATTTCACTGTCATTTAGTCGATTATCCTTTGCCTAGTGTGTCTTGTCCAATTATGTTACTTGTATATTTACTATAATGCATGTCTCAAAATAACACCTCAGAACTGAAACAATCTATTAGCCTTGTGAGACCAACATGATCTCGCAAGCTTCAGTTTTATTTCACCGCAAGAATCAGTCTAGGAAGCCTAGACATTATTGCGAATGTGTCCGAGTAGCAACTGAATTTACCAGTCAGCTATATATACTGTATATATATTGATAGCTATACGGGCGTGATTTAGGTGTGCGGCGTGGTTTAGGTTTGCCGACAGCGAAAACAACCAGATAGTCCTTCCAATCAACTGCCAAGTATTTTTTGAAAGTGCCCGCCCTTTACAAACAGTTTTGATGGACTTGTGACTAACAATCCATCTGGAATGTCAGTTTAGCATTTAACTGTTATATTCTAAAATATTAAAACAAAACGATAAAACAATTTGCAGATGGAACAAGGTCCATAATGTATTGCCTTCATGGAAAGGAACTATATCTATACAATATAGAGTGTGTTAAAATTATATTTTAAATCTCAGTTAAAACGGAAACGTAGTTTATAGTGCTAAAGTATCTGGTCGTCTATTACTGTATACCATTGAAACAGAGGATGATTTGTGGAAGTTCCTAGATTGATGGATTTACAATTGTAGGAAACTATATTGTGATATATAACTCTAGGCTGCTTTGTAGAGTGAACTACACACCTCACCACCACACACGCACACACGTGCGCACACATACACACACACACACACACACACACACACACACTGACAGACATACTCAAACGGAGTCATATTCTCAACCTTCAGGAATGTGCTGAAGAGCAGGGATTTGTCGGGATGGCTTATGTATTCTCAGACCAAACATCACAGCAAGCATTCAATCCCCTCTCCAACAAGACACACAAAAACACACATCTCAGACGTGGACTGTGGACAGACACCAACCCGCTATACACCCTGTTCTGTCTGTCTGAGGAACGGCCGAACGGCCAAACGTCTACAGTACATCGCTGTGTGGGAGCCCATAATCTTGGTGGATCCAGGAAATGCATCTGATCTCCAGACAGAGATAAGGGGGAAGTCTCAGGGAAAGGGCGTTTAGTGGAGGACAGACAGCCCTATTGTCCTCCTCCAACACAGCCTTTGATCTCGGCCTAGCCTGATGAGCTCATTACGCTGAGATCCTGTTTAGTGGTTTGTCATCGATGTGCGGAACATTCCTGGGTCTAGGCCAAGAGTAGGCTGTAGAGGACTTTAGGATTAAAGGCCTAGTGTGTATAATATTGTTGTACTTTATTGTACTGTGCATTATGTATGTGCAGTGGGTGTGCGTGGGTGTGTGTGTGTGTGTGTGTGTGTGTGTGTGTGTGTGTGTGTGTGAACCTGTTTTCTCAATTCTGGCCCAATGACACAATTACATGCTACCCCTTGGGATAACATTGTATTTTGGCAGCTCCTTCTGGTCAGAAGTTGCAACTGCAGGCATAAAATGGCAGTATCATCATACCATTTCTTTACATTTCCCAACAGTATGCTACTGCCATTACATATACAGATATTTATACATTTGACAACTGACTGCAATTAGAAGTTAATATTCTAAATGTATTCCATATAGACCTTTGATTTGTTTTTTTATAAAGGTGCATTTATTGTCACATTCGTGAAATTCATCCACTGCATTTAACCCATCCCTCAAAGGAGCAGTGGGCAGCCGCTCGGCAGCCGCTGGGCAGCACCCGGGGACCGACTCCAGATTGGAGCCAGTGTCACTGGTCACATGACACTGACTGGAGAGAGAACCTGATGTTTTTGACCATGGGAAAAAACGTCGGACATCTGCTTGCATTCACATAACAACTGTGACACACAGAGCAATACAGTATTAGACTATCGAGCAAGTAATTAATCCCATATCCAATATGGGGGGTCGATACTCAGTGGGAGAAGGGGTTGTTTGTGTGTTTACCCTTCTGTAGCGATGGCGTTGCTGTGCACACTAACTTTGACTCATACTTTATAGACTCCATTAAGGAGTGAGCCGTCATGGTGCTGTGTCTTAAGAGTCTACATGGGAGGTTGTGGAGGGGGAGGGGGTCCGTGTTTGTCTGGAGTAACTCACGCAAGGGGTCCTGCTCACTTGCCTGAAGGGTCTCCCACTCACTCTGATGGAATTAGACGGCGGAGGGAGCCAGGAAAGAACGTGTTTCTCTGGGTCTGCTCCTGCTGTGTGTGTGTGTGCGTGTGTGTCTGTTCATTATATTTGAGTGAATCTGTAGCTTATATGTGTACAGTATGCTCAAACAGTTTGGGTGTGCGACCACGGCTTTGGCAACATAACTGAGTATTTGTATGTGCTGTTTCCTCGTGAGCCATGGCACATACTGTATGTATGTTTTGTCAGATTTTTCTTTTATTTCTTTTTTAGTATTTTTGTTTTAAAGGCAGGATTAGTTATTCTTGAAAACAATTTTCCTCTGCGGCCTTCCACCACGGCTTGGTTTATGTGAGCGGTGTTTGTGTATCCACTTTGTGTATGCTTCTAATCACTAGGGATGGCACGATCCAGTTTGTTCAGTCCCGATACCGATACAGGTACCGGCACTT
The DNA here is from genome assembly GCA_027564755.1 of Amblyopsis hoosieri. NCBI lineage: Eukaryota > Metazoa > Chordata > Actinopteri > Percopsiformes > Amblyopsidae > Amblyopsis > Amblyopsis hoosieri. Next base: position 11,569 of record JAODUE010025274.1, read on the forward strand.
TGGGTATCGGCCGATACCGAGTACCGATCCGATTCCAGTGTTAAATTAAGTTTGAAGTTAAATTGCAAAGTAAATGACAGCCAATCTCTACTTTAGGACTTAGATGCCTTTTATAAACCTGCTGCTGATAGTGTGGCCTGGGTAGGTTAGACATTGCTGATGCTTGACAGTAGACCTACGCGTGTACATTTATTTAATTGGATTAGCCCCATGGCTCGGTTACAACTGTCCAATTGTCACTGATACCGATCCAGCTATTTAAGTCGGTATCGGACCGATTTCCGATCTCAGTATCGTATCGGTGCCATCCTTACTAATTACGGAGCCAGGGCTGTGTAGAAGTACCATATTATGTTTTAGCGCACACAGAGCACAGCAAGATAGCGAAATGCGAGGAGATATTTGGTGAATTTGACAAAAAGTGTAATAGCAATTAGCTTGCAATAGCTAACCATACCTTCAGAGAGTCTGTCCTATCACAGCGCCACATTAACTGACTCACTGTAGCTGCTCACAATAGCCTCACTATTACCCTGCCGGTGAAGATGGACAGCCCATCTGGTTTTCATGAAGACGGGATCAGGGGTGAGTGACAACCCGCTGTGTCCCCTTTCATCCTGCCTGAACCCTCTGTCTTATATTCAGCATCGCGTTGCTGGCAGAGTGTCCGTCTGGCCAGACCTGGAGCTTGAAAGCCAGCATAACGAAAACAAAAGCATATAGGCCTCTCTTATGCAAACAGGAAGCACAGCCTCAGACACCGGTGTTTGGTGGAGAATTATGCCTTTTGTCAAACCCTCTACCCCATAGCCTCCATAGCTTGATATAAATCCACAGACTGACTTGTCAGAAATATAACTCTAGAAGCTGACCCCTGAAGTGTCTTCTAAATGTAACACCGGAACTCAAGTTAGTCAAAACAAGTTAGTGCATTTAATTGTTTAATTTAGGATACATTCCTGTTACAGATTATTGAAATACATCTTGTAAATTCACTAATTAATCTTACTATATTATTAGGATGAAAATAATATTTTGTGTCACGATACATGATAAACTGGAAGCCTTAAGACCTTAACAAAAAAACACATACTTCTAACATTTATGGGAAACTGATCAAAGTCCGTGTTGAGGGGTGTAGGGTTATGTTTCAGAATACATTGAAATGTGTTTTAAATGAAAGAACAGTTGTGTTTTAGTGTCCACTTACACGTACCTCGTAACTCCAAAACTTGCACAAATGTCAGGTTCCGCATGTGACGCAGTTTTTAGTCATTGAAGCAATTCTACAATCTCTTTCAAAATGTTTGCATTTAAAATAAAAAAATAAAATACAATTTGTAAGTAAAGGAGTTACGAACGTGAGCAGAGCAGTGGATAACCTGCTGTTTTTCTCTGTTATTAATCCCCTGCCAAAACATCTGTTTGCTTTAAAGACACTCCTCTACACCTCAATGAACATCTGCAAACACATCTGCCAAAACCTCAGTGCATGCTGAGTCTCGTCCTTTCGCCTGCCCATAGAGTGGCACACAAGACACAAAACATTTGAAACAAAGAGACAAATAGATAGGAAGGAAGGAAGGAATGAAGGAAGGAAGGAAGGAAGGAAGGGAGGGAGGAAGGAAGGAAGGAAGGAAGGAAGGAGGAGGAAAGGAAAGAATGAAAAGAGTGAAAGAGAAAGTAGGCCAAAAATATTTTGGAGGCTTGGGAGGCCAAAAAACATATTAAAGTGTCTCTTTCCTTGAAAGAAAAACATTTGAGGAATGTTCTAGTTTGTTATTTGAACAGAACTAGGAAAGCCACATATACTCTGCTAGATTAATGGCACACATTCCATATTATACAGCTGATGAATATTCATTCCTTTTGATTAAAATAAATAAATCTCTTTTTCTTAGCCATGAAGGTGTCCATGGAGTCTCACACATGGTCCAGGGGTTGAACAGACACTGGCAGATGCAGCGACCGAGCTCCTTGTCATAGCCACCTCATCAATGTACATTATCACTGATGGCAGAGGTAAATAAACATCTCCCTGTCAATCTCTGACCTCAAGGAATGCACCACGGGTTCCGCTAGCACGTCTTCGGTTTCGCATGATGTTTGTGCCGTACTCCGTACAGCCACATACGCGTGCGCTGCACGGTGTAATTCAGAGGGTGTGACCCAACATTCCTCCAGACTAACACCGGAGAGGCAGTCGTCCCCACTGCTGGGTCCGAGTTCTGCCGGGGACTTTAACCCCGTCGCCTCTCCCCCTTTGATGTGACTCAAACACCAGGCTGTCGATGAGAGCGGACGAACAAAAAGGAAATGAGAGAGCTTTGAGCAGACAGGCAGGCTTGTAGAGGGAAGGGAGAAAACACTGCCTTAACTATACCCTTCTGAAAGCCCCCCCCCCCCCAACCCACCCGCCCCCCATGATTAAAATAGAGAGAAGAGGGCCTCAAAAGAGGAGGGTTTGGATTTCTGCAGCTCTCTGATGCTGTGTCCAAGGAGTGTGTGTGCGTGTGTGTGTGTGTGTGTGCAGCGGTGCATGTCTGTGATTATGTGTGCGACAAAGCAGGTTTGAGCACTGTACTGAAATCCTGGTTCCAAGTTGAAATAGGAAGGTGTTTGTGCGCGTGTGTGCGTGTGTGTGTGTGTGTGTGTGTGTGTGTGTAAAAGTATATCTGTGTGTGTGTGTGTGTGTGTGTGTGTGTGTGTAAAAGTATATCTGTGTGTGTGTGTGTGTGTGTGTGTGTAAAAGTATATCTGTGTGTGTGTGTGTGTAAGTGTAAGTGGGTTTTGAGGGTAGAAAGTCTGTAAAGCCTCGAGGGGGATTTCCTCTGAAAGGGAAAGCTTTCCTCCTCCTCCGTCCCTTCTCTCTCTCCCTCCCTGTGTCCTTCCCTCTCTCTTAGCTTTCAGTGTGGCCAGAGGAGCTAGACATTCAACAGGCGCACACACACACACACACACACACACACACACACACACACACAGAGGCGGTGAAGGATGGGAACTACTTCGCGGTTATCGGTTCTCCGAGATACGGACGTATACCTTAATTAATCGACGACTGCTGCGCTCGTGCAAACATGGCAGCTTCTCAGCCCAAACGGCGGGGATCTGGAGATCTGTTCGAAGACTGGCAGGAACAATAACATGACCGTACTTTCTGCCGGCTGGCTAGAGACAAAACTCCTGCAGAGATGGTAGAGTAACCACACTTTGTATGTTTTTGTTGGGATGTTTGGCTTCCGTCTGCTGTGTGAATGTGTTCCACTGACCCAGTGACAGTGAGTTTTGTTGTCGGTTGGGGTTTCTCTGACCTCTTCCAGCTACGCATGACCATAACTGTGTACATAAAAGTGTCTTTCTAGCAGTTTCTATACAAAAGCAGAACTGTAACTGGACAACATGCAGTCTTTAGAATTACTTAATGTACTGCAAGAATGAATGTTAGAAACCCACCTTAAAATGTATGAAGTATGAAGGTTCTTTGTTTTAGTGAAACAGTGGTCATGTGAAATTTGTTCATGTGTTAATATTGAACTACAGCATCTCTCAATCACCCTAATATTTTGTTTGTGGTATCAGTATGGAAAAAGTTATTGATACCTATGCAGTGTTATGTTGCTTCATTGTCCTCAACACAGTTTGTGCTAAACTCATGAATACAGCATTTGAGGATTCTCAAGAATCCCACACTGACAAAGAGAGAGAGAGGGGGGGGGGGAGGGAGGGAAGAGAGAGGTGGGGTAATTGTGTCTTTTGTTTTCTTGCTCTGGTAAAACTTTGTTTTTTTAATTAGGATTGAATTGACGCAGCTAGCACTGGAGTGAATAGTGAGCATTTTGCGATGTGCACTTTCTGTAATATATATGTAATGCAGTCCAGTTCTGTGGTCTGGTCTTGCACATGTTAAACCCAAATTCACAGGGTTTCAAACAGATTGTTGAATTGTACTAATCTGCATCTAGAAACGAATTAAGAAAGGCCGTGATTAACCTTTAGGATGGTGCAATAGAAGGATGCAGCCTGTTGTATTATTATCTTGTATATAGTTTTTGTGTAAAACGTTTTAATTACTTAAAAGAACAAGGCTTTAGTAGTAGTCAACCAATGCATTCTAACAGTACAGTATTTTCTCGACCTCTACAGTATGTCCACACAAGTTTCACTTTCAATTTGTAACGCATACCTTTTTTGGTTAGCCAGACACATGCAGGCATGCAAGATAAGACAATGAGCTTTAAAGACAGCAAGAAGGGGGGACATTTAGAGGTGTCCAGGTTTAGCTGCGCCGTGCGGCCTAAATGAACTTTGTCCTGCTTTTGTACATGCCGCAGATGTTACAAGAGGAAGTGTTCGGCTCATTTCCTTAGATGCAGTGCCTCATAATATACGGCTATATAGTTGTCTTGACTTGCAATGGCTGCCTGCCTTGATCACCCTCTAGTCTAGAACAAGGTGATTAGCCTATCAGCATGAATCATTAAATTAGACATTCATATCTTATATAAACAACCAGCAGTTATGACTGTCTGAGTTGTAGCTAGTTACTGAATGACAGAAGGATAGGGTAGCAAAGTCAACCAAGAGTCACTCATTCACAAACTGCCATCATGCACTGGTGACTGAATGCTCTGCAGATTTGCGAAGTGATTGTGAGATGCAAAGTATCTCCTATACCCCAAGCAGGTGGGGTATAGGTAAGAGAATCCTCTCTTTCCAGGGTTAGACTGAGTTAAATCCAGATTAGTCAATCTGTCTCCTCTTACATACTAAATTATTAAGAAATCTTGAGCTAACTGAGGTTTTGCATGGTCATTTTGGCATGTTTACCTTAATTAATGCAAATATAGCACAATAACTGTTTAAACTGTGTCTCAAACCTGATGTTTAGACATAGTTTTAGTCAGAGAGACTTTAATATATTATTACATACCTACTCTGTCATCAGTCATTTAGCAAATCGGTGCGATAATGTATACTTTTCTATTAGGCATGTTTTGGTTTTAACTTCAGAATGCAGCTGAAACAACATATCGTACAGTGTCGTAAGCGTGCATCCATGTGCCATTATCTAATTGTAAACATTGAGGAGTATACGTGAGAGAGGATCTGGATGCTGATTGGCCTGCCATGGCCCGGCCTGCAGCTGCGACCCTCCCCCATCACATGGAGTCATTAGAACCGCCTATCCTGCCAGGGACAAGTCATCACATCTTCATAATACCAGTGTCTATGCTCCTTGTGCAACCCAAACACACTGACTGACTGCTGTGCTTGCAGAAAGTCAGGTTGACACTAAAAAGGGCATTAAACGTTTGTCCGGAACGTATATTGTTAAAACACACTTTGTTTAAAGGTTGCATGGTTCCATGCAGTGTTAAATGTATAGTCAGACAATTTTAAGCTACAGTAATACACTTTTTTATGGAATTCACCAAATATCTCCTCGCATTTCGCTAGCTTACCGTTTTCTGCGCATGTTGAAAAGATAATACAGTACTTCTACACAGTCCTGGCTCCGTAATTAGGAACATAAACAAAGTGGCTTAAACAAACAATGCCCTAGGCTTCGCACTGCGTTTCAGTGTGTGGGGCGGAGCTTCCGAGGGAGTTTGTTTTCATTTGAGGTCGACGTTAGCAAGCATTCTCGAGAATAACTGCCTTTTAAATTCACATGGCAGTACAAACAAGAAAAATCTATAGACGGCAACCTGTATTTTTCGTTGTTTGAAGAAATGTAATTACAGATATGTACATTGGTGAAGCATACAGTGCAAGCCCAGTCATTTCTATTTTGGTTCATAAAACCTAAAGTACTTGACAGGGATCTGTGAACTACATACAAAATGTTTTAATAATCTGTGTGTCACAAACGTGTGTCAAACAGAGGAGAGACAGTTTACAAAAGAAAATCATGTCTTCTGGGGTTGTATATGAGTGGCTATACGCTCCAGAGAGAATTCTCTCCAGAAACAGATCTACTCTGAACATTGCCATTTGCCTTCCCAACCCAAGTAAAAAAAAAGAAAAAACAATGTTGTGGCTTTTTGATGTATTTTAAGGCAGACAGTTATATTGTACAGTTTATCATGGCACATGGCAGGAAAAAAAAATAAAGAAACATCTGATTTCTTCTAGTTTCACATCTGACAAGAAATTACCATTAAGATGTTCTATGATTTAGGAATTAAAATAGGAATGGCTTATTGTTGTGGTTTCAGTGTCCCTGCTGTGAGAGATACTCCTTGCCCTGTGATCTGCCAGATGTGGAATCCAGATGAAACCTGATTTTGATTTCTGCACAGTAATGTTTTGCAATGACGAGAAGCAGCTGTCAAAGGCACACACCCACCCCTCAGCCCATTCAATCATCTCACTAACCAGACACCGTATCTCCAGAGTGTGCGCTCGGGGCTCACAAGAATACAATCTGCTGCAGCAAATACAGCATTGTACATACACGTGTGTGTGGCAGTGTTACGTTCATGTGTGCAAATGGTTTACAGCCGTTTGCACATTCAAGGACAGTTGCAGAAGGGAAATAACACTATCAAAGGCCTGCCCTTCAGTTAAGCCAAATTTGTTACTCTAAAATGGCGTGTAATGCGAGGTCAATGACAACACCACACCAACATAAACAGACTATTTGTGTGCCCTTTAAACTTCCTCTGTACCATAAAACCCACAGGATCCAGGCAAAGCTGATCGATTGCTAGTTAACTCACTGGCTCCATGCTCAAGCTGTCCAGATGGATTGATGTAAAGCGTTTGTCTTTTCTTTTGCTGGTGGTGTTTAGCTGAATTGAGTGCTTATCTGCCAAAGCCTCGAGCGGTGTTTTACAAGCGTGGATCACACACAAAGACAACACTGTCTCACAATGGCATAGGACAGCTCTCTAGGGAAGGGTTATGCTGTATGTGGGGGAGGTAGGGGAAGCTGGTATACACTTTAACATTAGTATTAATATTAGCATAGTATATATATATATATATATATATATACACACACACAGTATTCCCATTTAACATAATAATAATAATAATACGCTTTATTTTTAGAGGTTACAAAGTGCTAGCCTGACATGCCAGAGGAATTGTTGTCACAAGGCCATTTGTGAAACTGTGAATGGCAGGTAGCCTACTTTATTAAATTGTATTTAATTGTATTAAAAAATACTTGGCATTGATTGGATGAACCATCTGGTAATTTTTGCTGTTGGCACACGTAAACCACGCCCGTATATCAATAAACACGACGCTGATTGGAAAGCTCAGTTGCTACTCGGACACATTCAAAATGATTCCTAGGCTTTCCAGACTGATTCTCACAGCAAAATTAAACTGAAGCTCGCAAGATCAGGATGGTCTCGCGAGGCTAACAAAGTGCTTGACAGACAGAGCAAAGAAGCATAATCAGTCACTCAAAAGCACAATAAAAGTTACAAAAGTCTGGTAGCCTTATCTCCATAGGTAGGATGCTCCAAAGTCTCGGGGTCACAGATGGAGCTAGCTTGATCACCTTTTGTTTTGAGCCTGGACTTTGGAACACCATCTGAGGATCTAAGGTTGCGAGTTGGCTAATATGTATTTATAATCTGTGATTTTTAGAGCTAGTCCATGCCGTGCCTTGAAAGTGATCAAATAAATCTTTAAATCAATTCTGAAATGGACTTATTGTATTAGTATTCCTATTAGTGTGATCATTTTTAGTCAGCGTATACATTTGCCTGCAGAAATATTGTTTGTCCTTTTCCTGATAACATCTCTTGTTTTCTTGGTTGATGGCTGTTTTGGGAAGAACATTTTTGCTGGGTTTCCTGTCTCAGCTCCACCCAGTCCTCCCAGACATGATTGTTATGACGTGGCTTGTGGTGCTGTCTGGAGCTCACAAAAAAAGTCACAAGGGTTTGTTTTTGTCTTTTCAACTGCCATTTATAATGCAGGTATTATACCTGAGAGAATTAGTCCTGAAAGATTTACTGCACTTTCCTTGGATTATGGTCTAAATCCACTAGAGGAGATGGTATCAGTGCTCGCTTTGGTTAAATGGAAAATATGATGATTAGTCAGCAAATCCACCCTGGATGTCTGTCACACAAAGCACCGTCATTTAGGTGAATCCAATACTTTTTGCATTTACATTCTGCTGACTCTACCGAATTTAAGATTTTTACTTTTGTGGTTGATAACACTGCAAACATTGTACAAAATACCTTGACAGCTTGTTTATATAATGCTCTTTAAATCTGGGTCATGACTTTCTTTGACCAAGGCCTGGGGCGAGAGCTTGAGTGACAGGAAGAAAAACCTATAATTATCTCAGTGCTCGGCACTGCAAATAACCCCAGAGGGGTGGCCAGGACAATGGAGCACAAGCCTTCATAACAGATGTTGCTATCTAGTCCATGCTGACATGTCAATCCATGTCAAACAATGAGCTTTGTTGGAGATTGAGGCTCGTCAAGAGGCCGGTGCTAGCTGAATAGCCTTAATCCACAGGCAACACTGGACAATGGCTGGGACAGGGAAACCCCCTGTGTTAACCACACAGTGGGTTGCCTTGAGTGTGTAAAGGGGTTGGCCAAGGAATGCAGTAGCTGGACAAGCCCCACTGTCTCTTCAGGCCAAGATAAAGATTCAGAACGTGTGCTTGACTGGAAAAAACCTGTCTTGAAATCTTGGAAACGTCTCTGGGCAGCTATTAGGAAGACATTGAATGGCGAAGAGAGCCATAACTGCACTTTATATGGTCACCGGGACATAAATCCCCTGGCATGTTTACAATCACAAGTAAAATCTGATTTAAAAGATAATAATAAAAAGAAAACATAACGTTCAAAACATTTGGTGACTTTATCTCAAAATAAGGTAAATACTTTTTCTCAGGTACCAATTACTGTCAGCTTGTGTCAGTGCAACCGCATGATTGGCTTAAAAGGTTAAGGATGTTCTCAGTTATTAAAAAGTAGACGATTGGCTCTTCTTTCAACTGCCCTATTTGACGTATGGACTTCTCCCATAGAGTTCCATTGAGATTTCTCTTAAGTGGTCTGCCTCTTCTCTAATGCAGGGGTTCTCAATCTTTTCAGCTCGTGACCCCCCAAAATCACAGTGCCAGAGACTCGCGACCCCCACTATCCCCAGAGGTGGTAGAAGAATAACAGCCATATTATTATTTGATAATATTTTAATTAGGGATGGCACAATCCAGTTTTTTCAGTCCTGATACCGATACAGATACCGGCACTTTGGGTATCGGCCGATACCAAGTTCCGATCCGATTCGAGTGTTAATTTAGGTTTTAAGTTAAGTTGCAAAGTAAATTACAGCCAATTTAGGACTTACATGCATTTTAGAAACCTGCTGCTGATAGTGTGGCCTGGGTAGTTTAGACATGGCTGATGCTTGACAGTAGACCTACGCGTGTAAATTAATTTAATTGGATCAGCCCCATGGATCGAATACAACTGTCCAATTGTCAATTGTCAGTATCGGACCAATTTCCGATCTCAGTATCGTATCGGTGCCATCCCTAATTTGAATACAGGCTAGTAGCAGAATACATCAAAGTAATGTATAAACTGTACAACAATTATGCCTAAACTATGCCATTTTATTAATTCTGTGCCTCGCGACCGGTCCGACTCCCAGTTTGAGAACCACTGGATTAGAGTATAGTATAATGTTATACAGTAGGCTGTAATGGGTTAGGGCAGTGATTATGTGGCAGTGTTAATGGGGTTTAACAAATTGTTGATGCCATAGCCATATATTAGGATATCAGTGCTGCAATGCTGTGAGAGTTGAGATTTAACACTGACTAACTCTTGTTGACAAGTTTATAAAACTGGAGCTAACTGTTTTAGTTCTCATTGGGGCTTTTTTAGAGTCCAGATTCCGAACGTTATAACTCCTTGAGCCAAATACTTGTCTTAAGTCATTATGGCATGCTTCTGTATCTGTCAGTTAGTCACAAATGTAAATGTAATGGGATACAATGAGTATAACACAACCAGTCCCCATACCTTCACTAAATTGCCCTGGCTTGCTAGCTAGCCTGGACCGACTGGGTTCAGCTGCTGGACAATGTTTAGCGGATCTCGTGAGGGTCTCAGTCAATCATAAACCAGCCAAGCCGCCAATGGGGGAGTGTCTGGGTCAGGGAAGAAAACACTGATTAGCCTTATGCCTCCCATTAATACAATAGCGGCTATAATCTAGGGAGTGGTTCGAGTCTCACTCCTGATTCTTGAATAAAGCACTTGTCCTGATATAACTGTCAGTGGAGGAAGATCAGAAAGATGTGTTTTATTAGATCCGTCTTTCCTGAAAGTCTATTGTAAGCTTTAACACATACAGTAGACCTACAGTAAATGCCTCAATCACTGTAGTCTGCTTTAAACAGCTGTGATGCATTAGCCATTCTGTAATCAGCCTCAACAGTAATCTGCTCTCCGGTGCCTAATCTTCTGGGACAGATGTGCACGATCAGAAAATGAAGCCTTCTTCTCTATGGATGATTTTCTGCAGGAGATAGAATGCCTATATGGTCACGTCTTTTTCTCAATGTAAAACGTTTCATTGTTTCGTTCAAAGTTCATATTGACAATGTTCATAATATTTACATCATTCACGCATAGCTTCTCTTTGATGTTGCTCAGTGACGAGTGGCTGAAGCAAAACCTACCATGAACCACGACCTCTTTTCAGAACCAGCTTCACTCAGTGTGTCACATTAGCATTAGCTACAAAAACACCAAGGGCCAGCAGCACCTAAACAGTCCCAATGGCTGAAAGGTCTTTGATGGTGGGTTGGAAGAGGGGTGGGCTGAAAGCGGGGAGGGGAAAGGGGGGGGGGGGTTAACTGAACTGAATTGCATGCCTAATGTGGTTAAATCCTATCCAGATATAAAGTCCTCACTATTTTCAATTAACTCAACGTTATTATTCATTTATGTATGAAGAGTTCACATGCAAAGACCTCTCAAGTCCACCTGATATGTTTTGTTTTAAAATTGTCAATATTTAAATGAGTTGTTACATTTTTGGAAGATATTACTTTTTATTCAATGACCTTTTAAAACTACTTTTAGTAGTGAACCCAAACATAGATATCAAATAAATAATGCTGTTTTTAATTGCTACTTTTTTTTAGATGGACTTTAGGAGGTTTTAGCATCTGAACTCTTTGTATATTTTTATACAAA
>JAODUE010025285.1:0-22773 GCA_027564755.1 Amblyopsis hoosieri
AATACATATATATATATATATATGTATACACAGTATATATGATAACGCTAATGCGATAAAATATATAGACACACAAAGTTATCTTACACACAAATATAATATAACAATATAAAATAGAGTTTGAAGAATATGCTTTAGAGATTATGAGACCCACAGTTAGAAATGAAAACACCAAGAAGGGGGTTAAGCAGCCCGATTGACCTTCTACATTTCTCAAATGTATTCTACAGTTTATTATATGAGATATGAGGGAGCAGAGATACCTCTTCATTCACATGCAATAGGTTTGCATGCCAACATGAGGCTTTTTAGAGCCATGCTGCATCAGAAGGATATGGATACACCTTTGAGGATATGGATCTATCTCCAAGCACACAGAGCAGGAGTGAGAAGAAAAGGGTGTGTGTATATATATATATATATATATATATATATGCGGGATATAATCCTATAAGCTTGACTGAAAGGCTTGAATTTTAGAGCAGTTCCAAAACACGTACAGTACACTTTAAGAGAGTGCCAAATACAGATACGCCGATTCAAATATTTCCAGCAAGCTGCACTTATTCTTAGGTTTACTTAATCGAGTTTAGTGGCTTTACAAATTAAGCATCATGCTAGCCTGTAGACACTAGAGCTCAAAGTGAATTCAAAAAGGCTTGCCAGAAGTCTATAGCATTATGCCCTATACAATTAAAGTCCAATAAAAATTAAATTAAGTGCTTCTTTTGGACGAAGCAGTACGGTCATTTGAATCATCACAATACCTGCTTCAATGTGCAATGGTGGTCTAGCAAAGGTAGAGTCTAGATAGCCATGCTTATAAGTCTGTCTATCAAAATCTTGCAAATGATATTTTCAATCTTCAAAAGCAGATTCCTTGTCCTCCGGTCATACTGAGAAATCTTGTAAATTATTAAACCCACTTAACAGCTCATTCATATGCAGTTCCGCATATGAATTTAGTTCTACTCTAAAATATTTTAGAATCAAGTTTTGGACACGGCCTGCATGCACTGGTGCACTGAACAGGAATAGATTATAACACTACATTGTTAAGTCAAAATCAATCCCTATTTTATATATAGTACACCATTTTATACATTTTAACTAAGTGTTTGCCCCAGTAATGTACCCCAATATAATGGAAGGTTACCTACTAGCATCTTTTTTTTAACTACTGCAAGATTACTGAAAACGAATGAAAATATTGCAACCACATATACTACTCTCTATTGACGGACATAAATGTAAGGCATGAGGACATTATATTTAAATTGTATTCTTGTGATTTGATGTCTAAATCCAAGAACTGGCACAGGTTGGGCCTGGTATATGTGACATGGTCCTTGTTTACAGGGCAGCACTAAGAAGCCCCAAAGTGTAATATACAGTATAACCTTTGCAGTCAATGCATGTTGTGTATTTACTCTACCCCGTACATGCTACGAACACTGATGAGCTGTCAGGCCGACCGGCTGACAGGCATGGTACAGTTCAAAACAATATGTTCCCAGTCCACATCATTTTAATAATAACATTGGCATTCAAGGAAATAGTGGGAGACACCTGCGGTTTGTTAAAAACAGTGATTGGCAATTTCCCCAACCACCCATCACGCAACGCTGGGCTGTATGTCCAATGCAGCAATTCAGGAATAACAAACCCAAAGATGGATGGAATATGAAATAAGGAGCAGACTGATGACACATAGCGAGATGTGGGAAGATTGAATTGGTAAAGAGAGTGATGTTTAGGAGGTGGAGTGATGGGAAAATAAACAGCGCATTTACACCTCTTCAACATCCTGCTAGCAGTCTTACACCTTACACCCCAAACCCCCCCGAATTTAATTACTATGTAGTTTCTAGGAAATTAGCTTTATATACAGTAATATTTCAGTGTCTTATAGATTTCACTGGCTTTTGGAGACTTAATTAAAAACAAACCGGCCCACCGGGAATTCTCGGTGTTGCCGATTAGCCAATCTGGGCTTGTGTGGGGGTGCAGTGGAGGAGTGAACCTTTACAGTAACTTATTGTTTACAGTGCATTTTATATATACAGTACAGTACACCTCCTTGTGTCAGCTCAGTATGAAACAAGAACACATACAATTTAACAAGAAATTCTTTCTTCAATGATTATAACACATGTATTTTATAATGCCATACCTACAACACTACATTAGTTATTTTATTCATGGTTGATCAGTTATAATGAGCCACGATACAGTATAATAAAGACAACATGGGCGTATTATTAAAATTTGCAGTCATTTATGGGAGGAGGTAAGGCGGGGTCAACGGTTTGTGCATGTACGCTAAAATACACGTTTATTGGGATGTATGAAGGGAAGCTGCGCAGGATCTGGTTTCATACACTTGAATATTTTTGTGCGTACGCACTTTTCTAGTTTTGTGAGTACGCCATCTTTTAGTATGAAAGCTGCACAATTGTTGATACATGAGGCCCCTGGTGTTGTATAAATCACTGAAGGTTTTCAGTGTGTACTACAGGCATCAGTGACAAAGGTGTCGTGTGTGTTTTCCTCCATCCACTCACACACTAGGCATGGGTGCTGGTGACCTCTAGAGGTGAATCCAGGTGAAGCATCGGTCCAGTATATGTGACCTGGTGGTGTTGTGTTGCAGGTGCAGACCACCACCATGTGTATCTCAGTCAGCCTGAGTGGCTCGGTGGTGCTGGGCTGTCTCTTCGCCCCGAAGGTCCACATCATCCTGTTCCAGCCCCAGAAGAACGTCTGCACCTTACGGGTGGCAACCACCCGCTTCAGTGTGACCACCGGCCCGGGCTCCAGCTTCTCACAAGGTATCTGCTAGCCATGTATTGATTGATATCACCTGACTGTGTTGCTTTGGTTCTGAATACATTGACATGGTGATGTAATTAGAATTGTATGGATTATAATTGTATGGGTCTTGTGTGGAGGATTTGTCATCTCATCTGTAAACACGTGGATACTATAGCTAAATGATACTAAAGCTAAAATACACAGCCGTGTGATTTTTTGCCAGTTTCTCTATTTTATCTTTTTTAACCTTAACGTCCAGTCAGAAGTCCATGTGACCCTGGTGGCCATTTTTGCATTGACATCGTTTTGTGTTGTTTCCATACAGAGCCCCATTGACTTGCTGCACTTTAAGACATTTTGGATAGAGGTCTCTAACAAATGTAGCCTGTGTCATTACTAGTATTGCATTATATTCATAGGGGTCCTTTTTAAAAATATGGTAAATTTATAATTTGCAGCATCGGCCTCCAACGTAGTTCCGACAGTGTGCAACGGACGAGAAGTGGTGGATTCTACAACCTCGTCCTTGTGAACATTGAAGTGAGGACTGGGCTCCTTTGCCAGGCATTGTAAACACATTTGTAATCTCTAGTGCAGAAGCAGCTGTTTCAGATATTAAAGAGGTCACATTGCTTTTGATGTCCTCAAAGTGCTGTGAGTACATTGTTCAGATTCTTCATTTTGTTCTTTGACTAGTAATGGTTTAAAACGAGACGCCAACAAACTTCCATATTAGCCCTTCTTTTATTAATAAAGAGTCTACTTGCAACATGGAGTTATTATATAGTAAACCTGTTTAATGTAATATTATACAAGATGTTTTTAATGTAGGTTTTGGTGAATGAGTTTTGTGCTTTTATTGTAATTTATGTAAATAAAATGTGTTTTTTATTAACATCTAAAATGATCCAATGTCTGACTATTCTTTCACACAAGATGATAAGTTCCAATCAAGCATATACAAACATTTTTCCATGCTTTTTTTAGATAACAAACATTTTAGTAGTAAAATAATGAATGACAGAATAACAGTAATATACTAGCCTATGGTACACAGTAGTAGGGCATACACAACAGTCAAGAGTTGACTGGATTCACAAGCAGCGCTTTGTGGAAAATGTGGCTCTATTTATGATTCAACGCTGCCATCTTGTGACTGTTTAACACTTGGTAGAAATACATGTAGTAGCCTTCAGTACATATCCTAATAATAATAAGTAATATCCTAATTAAAGATTTAAATCAAGTATTTTTACATCATCAGATCCAGTGTTAACTGTGACAATACGTGGTATGGATGCATTGTCCAGGTCTCCAGCTTCTTGCTAAAGGAAATGTCGAAACATAGCCTACATACATCACTGAATTAATTTGCCAGTGTAAAAACCACTTGATCTTTAGCTGAATCATTATGCCTATAGGCTAGTATCTACAGCCTAGGCATATTTGCTTGCCCAACATGTCATTTCATTTAAATGCATTAAAACCATGAGAGTAGCCTACATAGTGCAGCTCGCTGTTAATCTGAATTATCATATTATATTTGTATGTGTGCCCATGTTTGTGTCCAACAAAATGTTGAAAGATAGGCGATATTTGTAGTGGTCTGTCTGAGCCAGAGCATGATTTTTCTGCTACAATTGGTGGCTGTAGCAGACTATATGCTGAAATAATTTGCCTAAAAATATGTGAGTATATCTTAAGTAAATGTAAATCAACACAACATTATTTAAGCAGCCTATTTCTAATCTGTTTACTGTTACTGAACAATAGCCTATATTAATTTAATGTAGTTATTGATGTGCACAGTGCATCACTTTTGATAATATGCCTGTCCTGCAGACTCGAGTTGTGTTTATGCTATGGTAGCCTACTATCAAAAAATAGATGTACAGATGTAGTCACCTCACCTGCAAATGTTGAACATTAATCTTGTTACTACTCACGATTTGTGTACTGGCGATCAGTTTGTAAATTTTGCTGAATACTATGTAGGTTGCCATCCTCATAGGGGTGTACCCAAATAAACTCCCGCCTCCGTTACTTTCATTGCAAATACAGACCATGGGAGCTAACAGTCCACGTTGAAAGGCCAAGCACTTGTCTGTGTTACATCGACATTGCTAATGGAAAAACAACTAGAAATACTTGGTTTTCATGGAATGGGTCCTTTAATCAGTTCGGCTATAGGCTTGTTATAATTTACAGCTACTCTTCAATATTCCATACGTAATGTCTGTAGTTTTTCCACCTACCACTAGGGGTTGCCTTTAGCTACAGTAACTTTAGGTCAGGGGTTGTGGAGACTTCAAAGGAGGCGTCCTTTCACACATTTCCCAACATGCAAAGCATGCTTATTCAATGTGTTAAACACGTTTTGTATCTAGTCTATTTTCAAAGTAAGCTAAAGTAAGACTCCCGTAGCACTTTCAATTCTCACGTGTTATGTTAGTTACAACTTTACTGTTTGGAAATGTTAATATAGCCTATGTCTAATTAATTCAAAATATTGCCGAAATTGTATTATTTTATGTAAAAAATTATATATGTGAACAGACTAGCCTATCAATTCATTGCTATTAAACAATCTATTGTTTTAGAAATCGACTTAAATGCAATAAATCACTAAATAAATGCGGCATTGGGGTAACCATGATGCAGACTCGCACTCTCCTGGTAGTAGTGTTCGGGCAGTGAAGCAGCTTAGGTAAGACTATACTTTCAGGGATCATTTCTATAGTTCTTGACTTGAGAAATGTGTTTGGTCTCGCTAACCACGATGATGATTAATGATACTCCTTTCTGAGCGCGAAGCTGGCAGAGTCTTGAATGTTTTCAAATGCTCTCTGTTATTGATGACCGTTTCTCGTCTCTTCTAGTGATGGAGAGGAGTATGTTCAGAGCGGTATTTTCTGTTTGTGAAATATAATTGAAATACAGATGCTGTGTTGAAAGCGCAACTACCCTGCTCTTGCGCGCTGTGATAATTTTGCGGTGTTTATTAATTTGAGAAATATAATTTAGTGTACCGATGCGGTATTAATAGTCTAACCCTACTTTCGTGCGCTGCGAACGAGACCTGAGAGTAGGCGGTCTTTGCCCCACCACATACCTAGAAAACCACACTGGCATTAATTTGCTGAAGCATGAGGTATAGGAATATTTTCTTCTGCTTCGAGCTCTTCCCAGCGATTGCTGTCAGTGAACTGCGTGAGAAATTAGAACATGGTTTCTTGTACCGTATGATAATTTAATATAGTATAGCCAGTTGCCATGCAATATTCAAATGGATAGCACAGAGGTGCTGAACTGAAGCAAACCTAAAGCACTTTATCCTGCTTTATTTCTACATTTATTTCTACGTCTATTTTATATATTTTACTATATATTTTTATATTGAGCCAGCTCTATGAGGGCACCTGAATTTCGATGTATGTAGGCTACATTGACAATAAATAAATCTAAATCTAAATCTAAATCACAGAGATAAAGAAAAGACAAACACATCATTAACAAGAGAGCATTTGGGAGAAAGAAGTAAATGTACGTTCTTTATCTTGAAAAATAGAAGGGAAAGCCAAGGAAAGTCGCACAGTAGGCTACGACAGAGCAGCGGGCGCCTGCAGGAATATGTAAGTCCTTTTACACCAAGTGCGACGCAAAGGCACAGCGCACGCAGAAATTGCACACGCGCACATTTTTCAGAATGGGCCTATACTCGTTTGAATATCAATTAAAATAAAAATAAGCCTTAAAAATAAAATAAAATATAATATAATAGGCGACATATGCTTACAAAAAAAGAATTAGTACAGTATTTGTTATAGGCTACTCCTGTTCAGATGGTGGCGATAATGCACCAAAAATGATTTGCCAATCACCACAAATTAAAAAGGAAGAAGTAGCAACGACGAGGCGAGGCCAGTGTTGGACGCAGGAAGGCTTGCAACGGTCCACCTTTTGACAGTGTACGTTAACGTATCCATTTGCACGGCAGTCAGGTTGCATGTTTGTGTGTTGTTGAAGCCCTTCTTATTTGTGAAAAGGTGAGCGCGACATTCTAGTTCTGTTGGATCATCTGTTGTTGTGGCCAGTTTCGAAGAGCGCAGAGATTTCGGCAATGTTAATGCTACTAGTACTGTAAACACACTAAAAGCTTCTTGTTGGTTGTTAGTTACGTTGATTGTTGTTAAATATGGTCAACATCGGCTACAGTATCTGATCTTTTAGTAAGCTGTTAATTTATCATGTTTGGGGAGAAGGTTTGAGGCGAATCCGATCTCCTGACATCCAAAACAAACCTTGGCAGCAGACATGCCTGAGCATTCTGTCGTCTACTTGTTGATTACTGTATTGTGTTGTGTTATAGCGCCCCCAAAACTCAAAATTGAACTCTTCACATAACTGCTATACTATGCAATAATTTAGCGTCAGTTTTATCCAACGTAGGCGTATTACATGGGACAGATATTAGAAATGGGACACTAGCTTGTTTTAAATGTGACAACCTACAGGGGAGGGGTAGAGGACAGTATGCAGAGGATGGGTGGTGTAGAGAAGGGTGCCTGCCACTCACACTAAGGGCGATGAAACACTGACTTTTAAACCAGTCCTTTTTTTGTATTTTTACTTTATTCCTGCAGGTGCATTGACATGATTATGCGCTAAAGTTTAAGCCTGAATGGTTCATAAATCACATGTGACATTTGCAAATGCTCAATCTGCATATGAATCAATCAGCATATGAATGTCTAAAGTAATTGTAAGATGAGCTATTATCTCTCTATATGGGTTTGATAGAAGACCATGGCACCAAAGAGACAGGCTGCTTCATCTGCCAAGGCAGGTAGTAAGAAGGTTAAAGAAGAAGAGCCTGACACACCAAAGGATGCCTTCACATCTGCTAAAGAGGCGCTTATGGCCACTGCGCCACAGTTGAAAGGAAAGCGGAAGCTCGATGAGCACTGTATTCAGCTGTCATCACTTAAAGAGGTGCTATATGTTATCCTGACGTGAACCCTATTCAGTGCAGACCAGACCAGAGGGTTTAAACAGTGCCTATTTGTCCTTGACAGGTGTATGAAGATTATGACTGCATGCTCAACCAGACCAATGTTGGTCAGAACAACAACAAGTTCTATGTCATTCAGGTTATAAAAGATGGAAACAGCTATTATTGTTGGAACAGATGGGGAAGAGTGGTAAGTTTGTATTGACCTCAAAATAAATATTATGTTTATCCTAGCATTAACATTTGAATGTGCATGTACATGGTTGCTTTGACGTGTTTTGGTAACTCAAATTAAGGGAGAAACAGGACAAAACAAACTGACCAAATTTGATAATGCCGAAAAAGCCGTCAAGGACTTTGAGAAGAAGTTCAAAGACAAGACGAAGAACAGCTGGGCCGATCGAATGAATTTCGTTTCTCACTCAGGGAAGTATACTTTAATAGAAGTGGATGGAGAATCCAATGCAGAGGTCAAGGTAATAGCAGTGTGATGTGTTGTGTGTAGTATAGTGTCTGGTTTGGAGTCCAGCCCTGAAATATAAAGTGTTCCTATCTTAATGTAAATTGTTGTAAAATTACAACTTCACTTAACTCTCCAAAAAACACATTTACAAATACTTTTTATTCAAAGACCATATTTACTATCCAAAGATGATAGAACCCATTGGCTATGTAAATGTGGTCTTTCAAAAAAAAAAAGGAGCGCTAAAATAGTGCCAAGTGATGTTATATAATTTTACAAGCAAACTGGAACATGTAATCTGGCCAAGATTATAACCTCAAATTAAATAAATAATAAACATTTTATTTTGAATCAAAAGTAAAATGTATACAGTATAATACTACATTCTTTGGAGTTCAGTTGATATGCTTTGATGTCTTGCAGGTGGACATCATAGATGGAAAGAATATCAAAATCACCAAAAATGTACTTCCATGCACTCTTGGCAAGCCTACACAGGACCTCATAAACCTTATCTTCAGCAACAATATGTTTAAAGAGGCAATGGAGTGTATGAACTTGGGTGGGTGTGTATATCATTGTTTAAGACTTTCTATTCAGACCCATAAAGTCTTGGAATGATTTGCTGTAAGTGAAATACAGTAAATTGTAAATCATCCAGAAGTAGAGCAAAGTCTTTGTTTACCCAGACGTATAAAATATAAAGTATAATATGTTGACCTTTAGCCACTAACTGCTACACTTCAGGCTATATGAAAATAACAACATGCAATAACACATTAGTATACTTCTCTGCTGGATTCTTAATGTTATTATTTCAATGTTCATTATCACAACGTGACCAGTCTTCATATCATGCATGTGTGAAAGACATTAAGAAGATGCCTTTGGGCAAACTCAGTAAGATGCAGATCGCTAAAGGCTTTGAGGTGCTGGAGGAGATCGAGGCAGCCATGAAAAATCCAAGTGGGAGACGAAATTTGGAGGAGCTTTCCTCAAAGTTCTTCACAGCCATCCCACATAATTTTGGTCGGAACAGACCACCGGTCATCGACACCACCGACATAATTGAGAAGAAGAAAGAAATGCTTATGGTAAACACCTCATAGGAGAGCTGCCCTTAAAGGAGCTGTCTGACTTTGATGAATGCTCACGTCTACAGTGTTTATTCTGTTTATGTGTCCTAGGTCCTGGCTGACATTGAGCTTGCACAGACTCTGAAGTCAGAGACTGAAAAGGCTCAGGAAGAGATGGTGGAGACAGTTCACCACCCTCTCGACCAGGACTACAAATCCCTCAAATGCACACTCGCTGTCTTGGGAAAAGATGTGGCTGAATACAAGGTGTTGCATCAAAGAATGTTTGCCACCACTTTATGATTAGCATTCAGAATATCTAATACGATATATATCCCAATGTTTTGTTTGCATTTGAAGGTCATTGAAAAATACCTGAAAGCAACTGCATGTGAATATAGACATCCTAAACTTCTCCATGTTTGGAAAGTCGATAGAGAGACAGAGGTATGGAAATGTACACAGTATACCTACTTTGACTACATTTCCAACTGGTACATTAACACAACTGCCTGCACTTCATAGGGAGAGCGCTTCAGTGAGTTTGCCAACCTGGAGAACAGGCGTTTGCTGTGGCATGGCACAAACATTGCCGTGGTAGCAGCCATTCTGAAGAGCGGACTGCGAATCATGCCCCACTCGGGGGGTCGCGTTGGCCGTGGTGTTTACTTTGCCTCTGAAAATGCCAAGTCGGCATCTTACGGTGAGGCTGTCATCATGATAAAGTAGCTACAGTTAAAAAAATAGTTTGTCTTGTTAGTGTTAATGGTTTGTCAATAAAAACATGTTCTGTTTGTTCCGCAGTGCGCACTTCTGCAAACACAGGAGTAATGTTTTTGACCGAGGTTGCGCTAGGAAAGGAGTTCACCATAATCAAGGATGACGGCTCCTTAACTGCCCCTCCCAAGGGCTTTGATAGCGTGGTGGCACGTGGAACAGTGGAACCAGGTACAGTCTGACTGAATATCTAGTCCAGGAAACTTGTTGAACCAATATGACTTGGTGCCAGCAAGGGCATCAATTTAAAGAGAAGTTAGTTTAAAGGTACTGATGATAATACCAAGGAGTATACTGTACCTTTTTAATAGATTTACATACAGCCAAGTTGTGTTTCAGCCTTTTTTATGGCACTTGTACTACTGTACACATAGAGTACATGTAGTCTTTTTGATAGATCTCTTATAGACCCATGTCCCAATGTATTTAAAGCTATGAAGCGTGTGTGTGTGTTTGATGTAGTCACTTTACTCCCGGTCTTTCAGACCCTTCTGAGGACATCTTCATAACTCTGGATGGCAACAAGGTTGCTGTTCCACAAGGGAAGCCACTAGAACAAACCCAGTTCAAAGGCAGTTTCTTCTCAAACAGCGAGTACCTCGTCTACAACGAAGGCCAATGTCGCATCCGCTATCTACTGGAACTAAACATGCAGTAAGTCAAGAACAGGAGCCATATGTAATCCCTTATGACGGAAACCTCTTCATTGCCTATGGAAGCTTTGTGGCTCTCATCTGTCTCTCATCATGGTCTCTTCTATCATCTTGCACTTGTATGCTGCTACTGTATAACCTTTCTACTTGAATTCATACCTGTGCCTTTATAATAGTTCGCTCTGTTAAACTGAATAGTATATATAATATATATATATAATATATAATAATGACTCCAAATATACATTTTATGACATTTTATTTGCACTAGGTTACTGCAGCTCTGTTCGCCTAAAATGTTTTTTTCTTTCTTTTTTTTTCACAAATCTATCAATTTTTACGTGAGACTTGTTCATTTGCACTAGGAAAAAACACTAATTAGTTTGCTACAATATATGCACCTTTATTGTTAATGTTATTGTTTTTGCATTTCCAGTTGAAGTGCTGATGCAAATACAAACCATTCCCCCTTAGAATGAAGTAATCATGTATGGAATCAATCATTTCGGCATGCATTTAGAAAATGCTCTAATGTATGTGTACTGTATATTAATATGAATACCGTTTACATTACTGCACTTATATAATTGTTTACAGAATGAAGTTAAAGAGTTCAAAATTATGCTAAATTAATCATTGAGGTGAATAAAAAATAGTTCTCAATTTCTGCTTTTCTTTTTTTAGCTTTCTTCCTACAATTAGGATAAAGGCAAAACAGCACAGCTTGGGTGTTAGTCATATTTGTCATAATGTGTTTGGGAGATTACTGGTAAGGCCTGTTTTCTTGAATATATTTCAAAAACATAATGAAATACTCGGTATCAAATTGCAGTTTATTTAACACAAATACAGGCTCCAGATATTTGTAAATTGTCAGAGAAGCAGTTTGTGGAAAGCTGGGCTTCCTGTGATACAGTAATCTGTGACTACCATCTTTACCTTAACACAAACTTAACACCACATTTAGGCCTACCGCTTGACAGCTTTGGACCACTTATTGTATATACAATGTATTATCACCACAGTCACAGTAGGCAAAAAGTCTAAAGGCTGTTGAAGGATTGCATCAGGAGGATATAATGCTCATTGTGGATCACAAAGAAAGAAAAGTCAGATATCTCATTGTACCTTGAAATATCAGCCTTTAAAGCAACTCAATTTCAAAACATTTCAGTAATGCGATATATATTGGACGATATTCAAAGATATTGTCTGACGGATTTTTCTCAATGTGTGTGGAACTACCCTTGTGGTTGTGTGTTAAAGCGTTCAACCACAAATACGGTGGTGTTATTTAAACTAAGCCTACTGTATTTACCAAGACTGGTGGAATAGCCGAGAACAACACATTTGTTTACACACTCATGTTGTTACACAACATCATGGAGATGGACCTGAAAGTTGTCTATTGCCTTGCAAGTGTTTTTAGTCAGGAACACAATATAGTGTATAATTCCATACACTTTTATTCCACAAGAGGGAGTCATGGAGTAACATACTGTATTTAGAGGCAATGTCTTACTACCCCTTAGTTCCTAATGTGATGTTATATACCATATGTTTCATGATACAAATATTCATACAAACAATTGTGACAGAAATGTATTTTGACAGTCAAACGGGGGCCATCCATGGGATTTATACCGGCTCTTTGTACTGTAAATGGAAATGTTTTCCTTAGCTAGGCTATATATGGTTGTATATGCATGTATGTTTAGATGGCCCTTGTGTGTCCTTTGTTAACCGCAGCAGATTCTGTAATTAAATATTTGGCTTCCCCTACATTGGGTGAGCATTAGGACCCAGCGGTTGCTGGTGCTCTGGTAGAATACAGTGGAGTGTGTGTCTGAAAGAAAAAAGCATACCATACAATGTGTGACAGTCACTGCCCTACACAGCAGAGGACTACTCTGGGAGAGTGTGTGAGGAGGGGAGAGGAGAGAGAAATGGCATCATCACATTATCCCAAATGAACATGGAAACAAAAGAGAGCTGCTTTTGTTGCTTTACCTGTACGATCAACACAGCCTGCATCTGACAGTCCAATGCCCCTGACCTGATAGCATCCTCGGTGCTAAGTGG
This sequence comes from Amblyopsis hoosieri, assembly GCA_027564755.1. Lineage (NCBI taxonomy): Eukaryota > Metazoa > Chordata > Actinopteri > Percopsiformes > Amblyopsidae > Amblyopsis > Amblyopsis hoosieri. The sequence continues at coordinate 12,877 of JAODUE010025285.1, forward strand.
ACTTGGTGCACATTTGTCTGGATTACCCAATGTCTCCGTTTGTATTATATTATGTATGGGATCATTTTGGTAATCAGAAATACAACCTGCCATGAACTGCGCTAGAGGCACATCTACATTGGATGATGGGTATGTATTAGTTTGTGCATAATGAGGCTTGTTTTCTATAGGCATTGTTTATAAAAAACATGAAAAAAGCATTTGTTTAAAATCATAGAGACTACTTACAGTACATTGAGCATGCTAACCAGTGTGGTATTACTGTATATCTACAGTATATTGAAATTAATTATTTTAAAATAAACAATAATATTGTAATGACAACTTTCCAAGAAATTTTTTTTTCCCAAACCCTGCCATTCCAAAAAACAAAATTGATTTTGCAATTAGTCTTCTTGAGTTATTTCAGCCATTCCAGATCTGTTTTGAGAGCCTGTGGTAAACACCTTTACATTATCAAGTTGACCTTTGGCTCATTGTCTTTCTTTATGATTCCTGTCCCATTAACGTACTATTTATGTTATCACTGTATACAGGAGCTTCAAATGTATCATAAAGATATACCAGTATTTGCATATTATAGGTACATTAACATTGTTCTATTATAGTTTATTTATTTATGTATTCACGTATTTATTTATTTACTTGTACATATTTAATATCAGTATAACTAATGTTATGTTCTAATATTCTGTTCAGAGATGTTGGAAAAACATATCATCTTGAATACCTGCTCCACATTGTCAATACAATATCAATGAATTGTTTTGAAATGTAACAGTGGTTTGAACTAGTTTCATGAATCCCGAATTTAACAATTATTTATAAATAAAATGTAATAAAGATTTCAGCAAGAATTTCTTCAAACCACATCTCCTGAACATTTATTTGAATCACACTTCAAATTCGTAAAATTGCCCCTGGCTATAAGGAGAGGGGTAGAGAATATGTGTGCCTGCCTATGAGCGCTCTATTGTTTGAGGAGTAGAGAGGAATGCAAAGCAATCAACACTAAGGGGTCAGAAGGGCATGCAATGTCTACATTTCAACCCAAAACAACAAGGTTTTATTTCAACCACAATGGTGGGTTCCAGACAGGCTGCACTTTTAAATGTGCTGTGTAGAAAATTACCATCTTCTCCAAACCATTAGGGGTCAGCATTTCACCAGAATATAGTGGCGTCCTTATTTCACCCTCTCCCTCAGTGTGTTAAGATACGGTTACTACTTAAAATAAAGCTAGTAAATAAAGCACTGCGCTAACATTGCACTGGAAATTAAGGCTACATACTTGTGAGGGACATTGCTAACAGCCAATGGAAATCTACCTGAAAGTCTAATAGTCCTGTGTCGACCTTACAGGGGTATATGTATCAGATGTTCAGCACAGAGTTGCTTATGTGAGGTAGAGGTCTTCACGGGTCCTCCGAGACCCAAAATTCCAAATTTGATCGTTTGACTCAGATTTGTGTTGGGTCTGACATAACTGCTATGATTCTCGGGTATAGGCGATTTACCAACTGGACCCGTTATTTAATTAATAAATATGTTTACATTATTATATGTAGCTTAAATATATATAAGGAAGCAATTATAGTTTTGTCATGGTTTGACAAAACAGCAGGTTCAGTGGTGCCGGTGAGCGATACTATTGCCAACGCCCCTGAACATGTATAGGTTACTTGCTTTTACTTTTACTTACTTGGGGTTAATTATCTGACCATGGTCCGTGATAGGAGTTACACATTGCAACATCCAATAGGTCCAGCTTTGGCTTCCCAGTTGGTAATTCTAAATTATTCAACTCAAATTTAACTGAAATTAATTTGCTTCCTTTTATCATTTAATGTCAGTGTGAGTGTGGCAACCTGTGTGTTCCTCAACTTTTCTGCACTATTCCTAGTCTATTTATGGCGACATGGCGTCCCCATCTCAATTTTTGGGTTTTAAATTTATAAAAATTGGGCCGGGTGAAAAATGCTTTGATTATCTTCAGATATGGTCCAATTTTTTGGACCCGTGAAGACCTCTAATGTGAGATAGTGCTAATGGACAGAAGAGGCTGAGACTAGGAAGCTAGTAACTCACCTTGCCCCTTACAAAGTGGTATTACAAGGCTACAGGCTGGAGCCACCTGTTATTTTCAGAAAATACTCTACAACACTGTACATATAGTAGGTATAAGACATATCATCAAAATGTATATGTCTTATACCTCTCTTCATAATATTTGTGGATTTTTGAATGTTTTAAACTAAATGCACATAGCACCTTAAGTTGTTACTGTCATCACACTTGTGAAGTAGATTTGCTCTCTGTTCACCTATAGGAGATCCAGATTAATGACATCTAAAATGGAGGAAGATGGATTAAGAAGTTGTACAGTGCATGAATAATGGAGAAGTCAGGTCCAATGGTTGCCTCCATTCTGAACCGCACAGCAGCAAACCTCACCACTGCCTTGTGGGGGACCCATCCTACGGTCCCGTCCAACGTGGGTGTAGTCACGAGCTCCCAGTCTCAGATCAAAGACCTCATAGGGCTGTTCTGCATGGTGACCCTTAACCTCATCGCCTTGTTGGCTAACACAGGCGTAATGGTGGCCATCGCCCGTGCTCCTCACCTGAAGAGATTTGCCTTCGTGTGCCATCTTTGCGCCGTTGACCTGCTCTGCGCCATCCTCCTAATGCCCCTGGGCATCATATCCAGCTCACCGTTTTTCGGCACGGTGGTGTTCACCGTCCTGGAGTGTCAAGTGTACATCTTCCTCAACGTGTTCCTGATTTGTCTGTCCATTCTCACCATCACCGCCATCAGCGTGGAACGATACTTTTACATTGTGCACCCCATGCGCTACGAGGTCAAGATGAGCATAAACCTGGCCATCGGTGTGATGCTGTTCATCTGGGTGAAGTCCGGCCTGCTGTCTCTGGTCTCTCTGTTTGGGTGGCCGGCATACGGTCGCCAGAGCTCCATCGCGGCGGCTCACTGCTCCATCCACTGGAGCCACAGCAGTCTCAGGAGGGTGTTTGCTGTGCTCTTCGGCACCGTGTGTTTCATGATTCCCACCGTGGTCATCTTCGCCGTTTACTCTGCCGTGTACAAGGTGGCACGCTCGGCCGCCTTACAGCAGGTTCCCACGGCGACCACGTGGGCCAGCGCCAACCCCTCCAAGGACCGCTCCGACTCCATCAACAGCCAGACCACCATAATTGCCACCACCCGCAGTCTGCCCCAGAGGCTGTCACCAGAGAGGGCCTTCAGCGGGGGCAAGGCCGCCCTGACCTTGGTGCTTATCGTCGGACAGTTCCTGCTCTGCTGGTTGCCTTACTTCACCTTCCACCTGCAGATGTCTCTGAGTGCTTCCATGCACAGTCCCGGGGACTTGGAGGAGGCCGTGACGTGGCTGGCGTACGCTTCCTTCGCCGTCAACCCATTCTTCTATGGCCTCCTGAACAGGCAGATTAGGGAGGAACTGATGAAGTTCCGGCGCTGTTGTGCGACGCAGCCCCTGGAGCTGGGAGCGTCCAGTCACGAGGGCTCGCTTCAAGAGAACTTCATGCAGTTCATTCACAGGACCACCAGCAGCACGGTGGAAAGCCGCTCCAACCCCAGCCCCAGGCACACCAGCACAGAGCGGGGGGTCAGGATCCCCGGACAGATCCCTGAGGAGCATGGCTAGCTAGCTACTGTGCCCCCCAGACTATACTCCTGTACTGTAAGCACCATACAGTGTTTGTTTGATCAAAGAAGGCTTTGTTATCCATGCCATTAATGTTTTGGGTGTTATTGTCTACATGGCTGTTGTAATAATATATTTATATATATTTTATTATCTGTTTATTTTGCATTGACTTAAGATGTTATCGTTTCATTCAGCCTGGAAGTGTATTATAGTCATGTAATAAAATTAATTAATTAAGAAGAATTCCATGGCATTATAGGGTACTTATTTCAAACTCGTAAATAAATGTGTTCATACTGTATGTAACCAAAATAAGATTGACTTTCAGAATTAGTTGTTTATCCAAATATACACTAAATAGGCCATATCTAACTAAACAACAGGTAGGCTATTTAAAAAAAGGTACTGTTGTGATAATGACCCTACTGTAGCCTAAATGGTATTCTAAAGTGCATTACTTAATTGTCATTGTTATGAAGCTATAGGTTAACATCAATTTGGCCTTGACCACATGTAAGTTTTAATGCTAGATGCCTGACATTAGAAGGACAAATGCTTGAGAGCCCAAAGATATCCCTCTGATTGTAAACCTGTCCCTGGTTGTCATGTATTGTGCAGCTCTGAACCCCCATAGCAACAAGGTATTTCTCTGAATGGATACTTTAGATGCTGTAGATCCTGATTGGAGACAAGTGCATGTGGCTCTCGCCTGCTCTATTGATTACACACGGCCTGTAGCGTAGCTAGAGCAACATTAGCATGTGAATAGGGGCTATGAGTAGCTAATGCTAAGCCATTGTCTATGAATAGACACATTATAGTAAGACAAATATATTGGTTTTGAAATGGAAATCATTACTGGGCATTGATAATGCTCTGACATTGATAGAGTGCTATTTTATGGCAGACTACTCTTTGTAATGGTCTCTTACAAACAGCTGATAAGTCGTAATAGAATACACACATTACAGTAAGTAATGGCAAACATGTTGCTGTGCAGTATCTGAGTCATATACAATACAGTATCGCTCTAAATAGTGGTTGTGTATGTGTTTATTTGTCATATTGAGCTGTACAGCCGGTAGCTATATAAATACATACCAGATGCACTACATTACAGCCTGATCGGCATACAAAAAACAGATGGGAAAATCCCATCTGCACAAATTATTTCCTTGTGTGGTCCTGGAATAAAATTATTATAATAATATTCCACCCCACCCCCTCCCTATCTATAAATGTCTCTAGCAATTCATTTAATGAGAGTGTTCGTGTACACACCAATAACAAAGTTGTAACATTCACATCATTATGTGCCTTCCACCAAGGACCAAACATTATTTTGGGCACACACACGCCTTAAAACATCTTAATAAAACCACAAAATAGGTTCAGTAACAAAACTTTTTGACATTTAAAAGCATAGATGACTTATATTCAAACAGTTATATAGGCTGGTCTCTGTCATAATCCACTCTTTTACTCTCAGACAATTCTGGTTATCTAATGTTTACACAGAAAGAAGGTCTAATATCAACACACCCATGATAAAGTACTCTGATATTTTTCCTTTTAAATCTACCAGGTTGTGAGAGCATAGCTATATAAGGGAAGGGTTTTAGAGCATGTTTTAAGAATTATTAGAAGTCTGATCAAAAAAAGTGTAATGTACAGTATTTGTCTGTATCAGTGACGTCTGTTTGAGGTTCCTGCAATGCCAAGTAGCCTACGGCCCAAATTAGGCAAGAGCAACAGCCATATCGGGCAGCTTGTTGAACTAGTGTGATCTTGACAAATGTTACATAACTGAAAGATTCATGTCAGTCCATGCAATCTTCTCAGTCATTCAATAAAAACTATTTAATATTGTTTGATTGATATTATTTTGCAAATGTATTTAACCTACTTATCCTACTAATGGTGTGTGAGGTCAACAATATTGATAGTACTGTATGGAAAATGTTGGTAGTTATTAAGCTTGAAAAACCAGGACATAAAACTTCAATTAGAAACATTTACAAAAGTTAATATTCCTACAGTTGCTACAGTACATATCAAATCACATTATACACATTTAAAGGTCAAAATGCTTAAATTGTGTTATAGCACCCCCAAACGGGTACAAAAGATTCCTATATAACAAGTGAAAACTGTTAAAGATACACAGTAGGTCTACTGCATGTCTAGATCAAATGAGATTCACATATCCCTATCCTTGTTGGTATAATTTGTGTAGGCCCAATGTTTGACTTCTGGACACATTTTTTTGTTTTTGTTTGTTAGTTTTTTTATGTGTGAAATACATTTTTGTCTGATACTGCTCTAACCAATAAACCTTCAATATAGCCATGCAATTTAACAGCAGTGTTTTTTAAGTTTTTATATTTCCTTATTCCCCTGAACACAAATGTGTTAATTTGATAAATAGAAAACCAGTGGCCACTAGAGTGCGCCAAACACAAATTCATATATCACAATCGTGTTTTCAATCCTGCTGTCCATGGTCAGCTGCTAGAAATTCCAATGTTTGCTGGTCATTATTTCAGTTTGATATTTGAACTGTCGAATGGCACCCATTTCTCCATGCACAGGGAAATATAGCCTCAGCAATAAGGCACTATGTTACAGGCTGTATAAGTCCCTATTGGTGATTGTAGCTGTGTGTGTCTTTGTAAATAAGACATTCAGGCTATTGCTATTACTATTATTCAAATGCTGCAGTCAATGTATTAAACCAATTGGTGTGGCCTTTACTTTGGAAATTGATATGCAGTAGCAGGCATATCATACATATACTGTATATATACACAACATGCATATTGTTTCAGTCGAGAAAATGCTGGTATTGTTGTAGCTTACTACAGTATAGCCTACATGTTTTGTTTTTGGCCTGATGTGCAAAACGGTATGTCTAATGAACATGCTCTATTATAACTGATTTTTCATGAATGTGCAAATTAAATAATCATGATTAGAATTACTTTATTTGAAAAATATACTTTCATTTTATGATACAGTATGTTTGCATTAACCTGTAAACAAATCCCTTCCATCTGACATCTTAGTTTAGTGGCAAAACATCCCTGTGGAAAGTATAGAAAAGACACTCATATAAAATAGGCCTATTATCACGCATTAGGCCTGGAACAGGCTGACAGGACTAATGGAGCAAAATGCATTACTATTAGGTTAGAGTGGTACATATTATTGAAGTTTTCTGTTGCTGACAAATTGTGATATGCCAGAAGCACAATAACAATCCCTGCCATGGAACATTTGCAGAAACACTGAGGCTACCAACTGTGTCTATTTAGCACTAAGAAAATGCAACTCTCCTAAGGAAACGGATGCACTGTGATTAATCTTAAATTATCATTGAATCTATTATTTTGGTGAGTCTAAATGCACTTCTAACTAACAAGATATTTTGCCCCTTAGTAATGACCGGCTTCAAAACATTCTCACACAGGTCTAAATGAGCCAATCCATTTGGCCTGTCACACGGAGCATGCCTCATGACTCATGGGCCCGTAAAAGCCAATAAAGAGATTCCTCATCCAGTGGTAAAGCAGCCATCAGCCCAATATGCTCCATCAGGAAGCTGGTGACAGGCCAGCGGCCGTTGCTTCATTCCATTCTGCCTCTTCTCTGCTGGAGAAGCATGCGCCATGAGCACCGCAGGCAGGCTAGCGGAGACACATGTCAATATGGCGGATATGGAGGAGATAGACCGGTCTCTGTGGTCCCCACAAGTGTTAACACAAAAGAATGCAGCAAAACAGATAGACGCTGAGTTGGAAGTATGTGGTGAAGGTGTGGATTCTACCAGAAGGCCTCTGGTTCAGGACAGGGATCCCAAAGGAATCAACACATGTCTAAAGGTAACAGCTCACTTGTGTAACCACTAACCTAGCATACAAACACTACACATGCTGAGCAAAGCATTGATCTCCCTGCAATGTGATCAATGCTTTGTTCAACATGCTTTAAATATCACCACTGAATTACATGTAACTGTTGCAAGAAATACATCAATCAATCAAAATAAATTGTCCTTAGATATTTATGTCCTCATACAATTGTTTATAAACAGATACAATTATATATCTAGATTACAACATTATTATTATTAATACTGATTCAGAACCTGTGTCGGTGATGTGATGAAGATACCCTGACTATACAATGACATGCACGTAATGCAAGTTAAAGGTAGAATGTGATACAATATAATTAGAATGACGTTTACCAACCAATTGCCAGAGTTAAAAGGAATGAGCAAAAGTTGCACTGCAAAAAAACAATCTCAAGAAATCAAAGTGTCAATACAAGACAATTTGGTTATATTTAATAATATTTGTCTATTTTCTAGCAGGGCTGTTTTGCTGTGTGCACCATTCTGTCATCCAAGGAACATAACTGAACAAGCCCAATATGTTAACACCCCTGGTTGTGCAGTGTTTGAGTTTTCCAGGCTCTCCGTGTGGCCCAAACCGATTAGTCTTTTCCTGCTTTATTTTGTGTTTACTCGTGAGGTGACCTTCGAGGATGTTATAGCGGAGCCTCGCTCGGTGCAGAGCTTTGACAAGGTGTGGCTGTGGAGCCACGCCTTGTTTGAGGTGTCCAGACTGTGGTGCTACCGCCTCATTTCCCTGCTGTTGGCTGTGCCCATCTCACTGGCAGCAGGGATCATCTTCGCTGTCCTCAGCTGTCTGCACATTTGGTATGGATTAGAGAGGCCGGCGTACTGTACAGTAGAGGCGTGATTATTCAGTGGATTTGAGTGGTTCATTATACAAGACTTTGTAGGTGTTCATTCATTTAGGTTTCACTATATATTATTATTTGCATGTTACAGTATAAGCATTAGCAGTGTTATATTACTGTGCTAACAGGTGTTGTTTTGCCTCCACCTCTCCAGGTTCATCATGCCATGTGTACAGCTCTGCCTCATCAAAATGTATTGGGTGCAGAGTGTATGGAGCAATGTGCTGAACATTGCTAGTGGCCCTTTCTTCACTAGTGTTGGAAAGTGCTGTGGTAGCATCAACATCAGTTTGGCTACAGACTAAATCTATCATCCTGCTGCAATATACAGTACAGTTAATGGGGCTGGGATTGAATGGAGGATTTTAGATAGACTTAAAGTAATCTCAATCAATGTGCGTTTCCTGATATTTAAGGCTGATTGATCCAGGGCAATCCAATAAAGATGCCACCTACTCTTCATTCATGAAAGTGTTTCCATTAGTGGTGTGGCTTGTGACATTTCTGTAGAAATGACAACAGCAGTTTGCCCACCAGCGCATATACTGTAGGCAGACATAAAAATACTTTGGTGGTCCAATATTTAAGCTGACCACGTATATAGTAGGATACTACTGTAATCAAATGATTTACTGCAATGTAGAGAAATTGTCTAATTGAAAATTAAATCCTTGCTAATTGTATACTATTATCAACTACTCCAAACATGAGTTTCACAACGAGTCAGAGCAGGGTGAACATAGATGTAATTCATTAAATAAATCATGGGTCCATTTATTACAATTGTTCTGATTAGCAAACATTGACAATGCTATTGACTAACAAACACAGGCCTTACCCATTATTAATTACCAGCTGCAGGCTGCAGCTGGTCTTACCCTAATGAGACATCTGTTCTATTGAAGTGACCTGCTAACCTGCCAGCTACTGTACATGTGATGTATGTACAGTTTGTTTATATGTGTGTTAGTGTAGGCCAGAGCTTCAATATACAATATGTAAATGGAGAACACCAATGAAGTACTGCTTAGAAAAGTTAATTATATGCTGTAACTAAGAATGAAAGCAGATTAGGAAATGTATTTGTATGTACTGTTTACATTGTCCCACAATAAAGGCTGTACAATTCATTTGCATGAGATAAGTATAAGCAGGTCAGAATCATAAAATATGCTATATGTAAATATAGTTAAGTATAGTTAGTATAAAAAGTTATATAACCATACATCTACACATCAGCTCACTGTTTATGTTTGGAACACCTGCAAACGTGTGGGCAGCTACAGGAGGAGAGAAAGTTGTGATCCTCTGTAGAGGAGTATGGGGAGGAGATTAAAATAGAAACACATGGTTTCAAGCACAACAGGAGAAAAACTATTGAGAAATGGCCCATTAAAAGATATACCGGTATTTGGAATCTCCTACATGTTTCTATGGTACTTTAT
>JAODUE010025305.1:0-22769 GCA_027564755.1 Amblyopsis hoosieri
GGGGTCCCTTGCTGAAGCTGCTGCCCCCGCGACCCGACTCCGGATAAGCGGGAGAAGATGGATGGATGGATGGACAATTTTCATATTTTCATAGAGACACAAAATGTAAGGCAAAAAATACTTAGAAATATAATAATTCAACATAGTACAGTAAATAATCCCACATACAGATGGAGGCTATTAACATTAATGTATGTGTTTATGTTTAGAATAGCTTTTAGGTAATCTAAATTTGTCTAAAATAAATATTTTGTTTTAACTGTCTAGCAGTCAGTATAGCCCAATACATCAAAGAGGTTAATAATATAATTGTGGCATTTTGTATTTTTGTAGAAGTGTTATTATATACATTGATATACTACATTTTTCAGAAACATTCACTCTGCAGCAGAAAAATGCTCAGTTGCAGTTCCATGTTTCAAAAGAGACATTTGCTATGAAAATTATATAAAATAAATGATAGACACAAACATACTGCATGTTTGCAGAGAACATGTTGGGTAATTCTCTACACATAACTGCCAAATAAGCATACATTATATATATACAAATATGGAACAGGTGTAACATAAAATTAATAATAAAACATTAAAAACCTGAATAGCCATTCCACTGAATCCATGCCATTTCTGTCGTCAGGATATTATATGCAATTATATGCATACATGTATATATCCATATAATAGCTATCAGCAAATACAAAGTAGGCCTTACCTGCACATTCTTCTAACTGCAAATTAAGGTAGTGTAAAACAAAATGTAATGCAAATATAGATGCTAATAAATGTGACATTGCATAAGATTGTGAAAACAAAAATGCACGCCATAATCAAAGCTAAATGTGGTCAAATAAAAAACTGTGTGACTTTCTTTTTACTAGGCCCATACGCAGCCTGTCCCAGCTTTATAACACTATACCATTTAACATAATTGAATTACATGTTTTTGTATTGTTAAGTGACTATACTGAAAATATTTGTTTATTAATCAGAAATACATAATATTGTAACTAAATATACATTTTAGTTTAGTCCCCATGTTTTTACTGTCAATTTACCACTCTGAAGATGTGGGAGGGAAAATTGAGAAATCTTATTTTATACTGCATATTTTTACATGGCTAATGGTATCAGTGTTCATTACTGTTATTTAAAGAAAAAAAATCACTTATTTTGTTTAGTCCATCTTTTAAACTGTTTACATACTATTATGTTTGATAAAATGGAGGTTTGGGTACCTACAGTACAAATAAAATGGTTTTGTGTTTTTTAGAAAAGTAGAGTAGTGCAGAGTTGTATTTTGCATAGGCTATAGTGACTTAAGATATAGACAAATACCGGTACAATTAGTTTGAACATGTAAACGAATCATCTCTTTATTACAGGGAAAAGAAAATAGCATACCTTTACATTTAGATTAAACCCCGCAGCAGACCCAGGACACGCTGGAGGAATTATATCTCCCAGCTGGCTTGGGAGTGGCTGGGGATATTGCTGAAGGAGCTGGTGGAGACAGGGATACCTTGGCTGCTCTGATGACCCTGTGGCCACTGCAACCCTAATGGAGAAGCGGTCAAGATGATGGATGGATGTATGAGTTTTAGTAACAGGACTGAGAATGAATAAAAAACAGCAAAGTTCCATTTAAAAACCTTGTAAATAATTACATACATTTGACCAATACACATGTTAGTACTTAAATGTGTGTGTTATTAAATAACACACATAATAGCACAATAAACTTTGAGAAGTTACACCATGGAAATTGATGAAAATAAGCTTGAATACCATTACTACCTTATGCTAGTACATGTAGGCTAATACTACTGCATGTTATTAATAATCTAGGAATAACTCATTTCATTTTACTTAGTCTTACGATTACAATTCCATGTAATTATAGCAACCTAAGGTTTGTATTACCTGCTAATGGTAACGGCTATGGTTTGTCATTATTACTACTTACATTAGACATATTTTAGTCCTACAATGATCAAGTTTCCCCAGACAGTAGGATTGCATGAAGGTGCTCCGACCTTGAGTATGATGTGATACTGGGGCTGAGGAGGATCTGACAGAAGAGCTCCATGTCATCTCTACTCTGCGAGATGACATGGAGCTGAGACCAGTGTGAGGACAGGATACAGGTAGGAAATTATTAATGAAGACCACCAAGTCAAGTCTACTTTAATATCAGTAGAACTAGATAAACCACTTCTTCATCCAATTAAGTATAATAATGTTAGTATTATAATTATGTGACTGGTTTATATATATATATACATATATATATATAGTCTAAATAAATTAGTGTATGGTATTTTAGTCTGAAAACGTTTTTCCGGAAGTGTTAATCGTCCTTCAATGCAGATTAGAGAGAGATGAAGTTGTTCGAGTGTTTTTGCTCTGATATCAAGGACATCGCTTTTGTGTTCAAGATAATTACGTTAACACCGTGTATACGTTGTTTTACGTTTAAGGGTAACATAATTTATGTAGCACATTCTTCGCTCAAATAAACCCGGTTCGAATAAGTTTTAAAAAGTTCAAACTAAACTAAAGCTAACGAGCTAGCTTGACGTTCTGCCACCTCCTATTTGACCTCCTCTAGCCATTGTTCTGGCGCCAGCCACTAGCTCCAGTTAGCTCAGCTCCTGTTCTGATAGAATGCAGTGCTATAATTTGAAGCGCCGTCTTGAAGAAGAGCTCGAGCCATGGAGCTGCAAGGTGAGAAATATTTGTTATTTATACGTTTTATATAGATAGCTAGCTGTCTTTTGGCAGAAAATACGACATCTGTCAGTTTACTAGTAATGAAATGTCTGTGTACCAAATTGGTATTTGAAAATAAGGGCAGTTTCTGTCCGCATACAGTATATAGCCCTCCCCCTTACATTTAGACAGAGTAAATCCTAAATTACTACAGTCTTCCTGCTGCAGTCAGTCAGTGAGGAAGCCATAGTTCGATAGAGGAAACCCACTATAAAGCTGTGGGTGTGCTTAGCAGCATGTGAGTGTAGTATATCACATGTCACACAAAAATCGCATACTCGTGGTCTCATCCAATATGCAACGTTGGCGCACATCAAAGTGTTAAATCAGAACCCTAAAACACAAGTTGAAAACTTCAAATGTTGAAAGGGGAAATAAAAAACTTTCAATGCTATATTTGGGTCTCTGGCGTTCCTACCAAGTACCCAGCCACAAACTCTAAAATAAGGCAATCCAATAATGTTTTGGGGCTCCCTGTGTTTGCAAATGTGTTTTAGCAAGCCAACCCTGGTTCTGGGGACCCACTGTCCTGCATGTCTCAGATGTTTCCTTGCTCCAAAACAATGGATGAATGGATCTTTAACAACCCATTCATTTGAATCAGATGTGTTGTAGCGTCTAAAACATGCATGACAGTATCTGCATTTACACTGACCCTATTATTCCGAACGCAACACTTATGTTTTTGCCCCCATTATGAGCTGAACTCAGCTGAAGAGATGCAGATCAGACAGCTTGAGTATTGCACAGCTTAGACTGGAACCAGAATCGATTAAATTCAAACTATACCCAACCCTAATCAGGATGGTCTCACAAGGTTAGCTCATTGAAAAGAGCCTCCTACTGGGCATAGGTCTCTGCTTTATTAGAAATGATTGGACAGCCTGTCGTTTGCTTCATCTAGCAAATGCTTTACTTCAACATCGGCATTTATCAACCCCTACTGATTGGTCCGCCAGCAGGATGTCGGTGAAAATGCTGAAGCTTCCAGGGTTTACAGACTAAAATCTCATGCTCTGCCGACAACGGGGATAACTTTATATGGGAGGACAACAGGAGAGAACGGTCAAACATGGGAGAAAAATAGGAGGGTTGACGTTTGTGTGTGTGTGTGTTTTTTTTTTTTTAGAAACGTGCGCGTGTCGGACTGAAAGAGTTGTTGGAGACGTTGCCATGGCAGCAAAAACAACAGTCAGACCCCGGAAAGGTGAGGTGGGTAGATATGTACGTACACACATATGTACATGTATGTTTAATGTGTCATGCTGAAGATGTCATCTTTTTAGGTGTGTGTGTCGCCATCCATCTGTGTGCGTTGTCTGGCTGGAGAACCGGTAAGGCAAAAATGTCAAATTTGAGAATTGCCTAATTTACAATGCTCATTAACTGTATCAATGATACAGATATTTGTTGGAAATTAAAGTTTGAAAAAGTAAATGTTAACAAAGTTGGCATTTTAAACAGTGCTCTTAAAATTGCCTTTGATGACTAGCAAAAAAAGGTATTATTAAAGGTATAGTCAGCTATTGTAAGATAATTATAAGATAACACACTTTTTGTCAAATTCACCAAATGTCTCCTAGTTTTTTGCTATTTTACCATTGTTTGTGCTAATAATCCAGTTTTTCTACACAGCCCTGGTTCCATAAATGGTAACATAAACAGTTAAAAGTTAGAAAGTGTTCTCAAGAATTGACTAACCCTGCCTTTAATCACAATCGCTCAGACTTGGAACCCAAAGTTAGCAATCAATATCCAGTGGCTGTGGTTTTAAAAATATGCTTATACCTTTACAGCAATGATCATAGGCGTTTTTGCCTTTAGGAAACTTGTATGAGCAGTGACACCACAACCAATTTTGTGTTTCAATTCCATTTGCTGAAAAATTGTGAGGTCAAAGTATACACATTTATGCAGTAAACATATTAAATATATTGCTGCAAAAAATACATAAATTCTACATGAATATTGTAACTATGAAAAGATTATGTATTCTATCCAAAAACTAACATAGCCTACTCACTAAGAAAATGGATAGGAGACTTTGCTCTTTGGTTTCAAAAACATCTGATGTTACCTTAACTTTACTTGGTAGTCTCGCTGCTTAGAATTAGCATAAAATAGACCTAGTATATTTTTGTCCCGCCTAGTTTTTTTGCAACATTGTTGCTTGTCACTCTGAATCACCAGCTCTCATTGAAAATGAATGGCAGCCAGTCGCTTTGTCACTCTTGTTTGTCACTCTTGTTTGTCGTCCATGTTAACGCAGGGTAATGGACAGAGACTTATTTTGACAGCCTTTTGGCATTCCTACAACTGTTTGTATCAATCCTATCTGAATGAGAATGACTGACCCTGCCTTTTAATGGGAGGAGATGGGGTGTTTGCCACTTGAATCATGCAAAACCGGATTTATATTGATACGAATGTATTAAGAGTTTGTTCATGTGTTTTTTGTTACAGGGTCACATCAATCACATTAATATTATTAATAATAATGTTAATAATGTTAATACCTGGACGAACTGAGTCTATTTGATTATCAAATGGAAATATTGCATTTAAAAAAGCCTCCGGATGAAGATGATTGTCGACAACACTACCATAGTAGTATTATAATATAATGTAGTACTATTGCAGTTGTATACAGTATGTGGTCTATGTAGTACTTGTCATTTTATACAAAGGTGTGCATGAATATTTTTTCTAGAATATATATTTTTATAACTTTGTAGTCAAGTTTGCCATAAAGATAATGAATAGGTTTCAGATAAGGGATAACCTTATTGACTAAATAAAGCACTCAGACCAGTTACAGTATCTGCCTGTCTTTCTGTCTCTTAACCTTCAAATTCTAAATTTCTAAATTTTTATTCTGATGTCTATACTAAGGAGAAAAAAAAAGTAAAATAGAATTGAAGCAAAATGGCTTAATTCAAAATAGTCTGTGAATGCTCTGATGCTAAAATTAATATCCTTCCTTTCATTCTTCCATACTTAGTGTGTTTCCCTATCTTTAGAACACTAGTCTGAATGTTTTGTGCATAGTACCTTTGCAAAATAATTAATACATTTCTCATTTTATTGTTGCCATGCGGCCTATCCCTCATACAGACATTGTTCTGGTGCCCTGTTTTTCTGTTCATTACAGGTCATGGAAATTCAGATTTCTAGTCAGTGACAGTCAGGGAGTATGACATTTTACTTTAGAGTGGGAACCATGCGTCAGTATGATCATCTCTTAAAAAAACAAGCACTTTGCTGGTATTTTGTTTACGATTAAATTATGCTAGTAATGTATGTGTAAAATGTATAGCTATAGTTATTAGAATGTTTACTTGCAAATATGTATAAATTAAACTATTTCACAACATGTGTACATGCCTAATGGTACACACACATACATAACACAGTATGCTCACAAAATCCAATGGAGGGCAGTGTGTACAAACGTTTTCCAGCATAGCACACACACTTCCAAATGGCCTGTTAAATCAACTGAGAGAAACAATGTATTTGTGGCTTTTACTCACTGCATCAGAGCATTGAAAAAATGGATTTGTAAGTGTGTAAATGGATTTAGTTGATGGATGTGTGCGTGTGTTGAACCTGCCAAGACAAGCATTAAGGGGGTGTTTGTGTGTGTGCGTGCTGCTGTCAGTAGATTGATGTTTCCAATTACAGGCTATATTCAGACCGCTCTCCGACAACACACGAACGCAAACACAGTCACACACAAAAGCAAGATACATCATCAAAACCCTTCAGACAGGAGTTTGGCCGACCAACCCATCAATATTTAGCGCATGTGTACCAGAATATAAAATGTTACTCTGTTGGACACTCCTGAAGGAATATAAACACTGTATCAACGCCTGGATTAATATTCCCATTCAGAAGCTTTTGGAGCATGTGGTGTGGAAACGAAGAAGTTGCATGAATGGTATATTGTCTGGTGTAACATTTTTGTTTGGTTTCATAGATTCAACAATAAATGTATTTTTTTTTTACAAAATTCACTAAACCATCTTGACAGTTATCATGTTCCTGGAAGACTGGTCAAACTGGGCGTGGCTTTACAGTTTCTACTTTTTATTGGTTTTATATACGTAAACCCGTTAATATTTCACTAACTCTACCTGGCTTACGGTTACCATAACCTGACGTGCCAGATAGTTTGTTGCACAGAACTATCTGGGAAGCCATCCATTGAAACAATTCAAAAAAATACTTAGTAGGATGAATAATGATTGGATGAACAGTCCTGTCAGGTAACCTCACACCTAAACTACACTCGTAGCCGCCAGTACAAGGCTGATTGGACTGAAGGGCAAACATTTCTAGGTTGTCAATGTGAAACTCTCAAGATTAGGATGTTATCGCAAGGCTATGTTACCCCACCCCTTCTAAAATACTAGTAGGCACTTGATATAACCAGTTGCTGCTCCTTAATAGGCCTAATACAGTACTTACTATAGATCCTCATTACCAACTCCTAAATAATAATAGAAATCCCATGCTTTAAGATATCTTATACATCAGTCTTATATCTGTATGTGTGTGTGTGTGCGCGCGTGCATGTCAGAAATCTATTTAGTCAACTCTACTGGAGCAGAAATGCTGATGCTTGCCTGCAAGCCACACACACTACACCCCTCCTTCCTGGTATGAAACTGTCCAATAGCATCATGCACAAAACTGCTGTGTTTATCAAATGCTGTGTTAATTGTATTGGAATACCCTTTTCCAGAAAAACACATTTTCCATACTTTAATTTGACTTAAATGGTTGTAAAAACTAGGACCTGTAGAACAGGTCCTAGTTTCCTCCAATCTATACAAGACATGATTGTACTCTGTGTATCATGCTAGTATACCTGAAGTTGCAATCATGTTAATATGGACACAAGACTGGGAGATCTATTTATTGGCCTATTCTCCACTCTCTCATTTGTACTCTTGACATTTACTATGAATATGCAGAAAATCATGTTGAGTGGATAATTGATTAATGTATTGTTATGTAAAAAGTTTCTCTTATAGAAATGGCTGTTTCCTATGGCCAAACTTCACTTCTTTCATGCTTTCATGAGTCATGTGCCTGAAAACATATTGTACTAATTGTTTCAGTAAATGTTGAGTCTTGGGGATTCTGTGTGTGTGCGCTTGTGTTAGTGTGTGTGTAATCCTCATTATAACAGAGCCCTTAGTCACTTACTCTCTTGAAAGGACAAACTCATTATCTACGCTTCTCAGCAGTTATTGAGTAGATATTGGTATATTGGTTATTGGCTTGATTGGTCTGTCTGCAGCTAGACTGCATATATGCACCCCCCCATCCCCCCCCCCCCCCCACACGCACACACACACACACACACACACGCACGCACACACACACACACAAACAAACTGTTCATGTTTGTTTGAAGTTAAATCCAGAAGTCAATAAACATTTTATTATTCAATCTGGAAGTGATTTTACACACGCGCACACACACAGAGAGAGAGTGCCTGCTGTCCAATTTACCAGGGGAAATTATTTACATAATAGTATCACTAAGAAGACTGAGCATGTCACCTCAAGGTGATGCGACAAACAGCCTTGTTCTGTATTCTATTTTCTTTCTGCATTTTGTTCACAATTGTACTGTAACTCTGGAAATGCATTTAGAATGTTTGTTTTTGTTGTGCAGATTATTGTAATTGGGTATTCTCGTCCGACTGTCTACATGGCAGTAAAGAGAACTGCCCCTCACTCTCGATCTCCAAGCATTGATCAGGTACCAATCCCCAGGTCATCTCATTCAGAACTTTTCTCTGTCCTGGACTCCTGGTGCTCCAATGGTGGCATGAGCTTACTGCAGTGTTCAGGACAGCAGTACCCATCCCATGTTCTGAAAGCAAATCCACCTTGTTACCTTCACCACATCTCTCAAGCTCATAGCACTCCCAACCTCTATGGCGATAATAGATTTTCTGTCCCCCCCAGTCTCCTTGTGGTTACTGGGAGCTGACCAGTATAGTCCAGCATTCTACTGGTTATACTGGGAGCTGCTGAGCATTTCTATCATTTCCATGTAAAATACACACAGCCCTGAGGGGAGCAGAAGGGAGAGAGCTTGCGAAGGAGAAGCGACACTTTGATCTCACAGCCTCCCTCCATTTAGCGGAGAGCGGCGCGTGACAGATTGTCTAGCGAGAGAAGGAGAGAGGGAGGCAGGGTGGGGGTAGCTGCTGGTGTGAGACAGCACAGTTGTCCTCCCCATTCTCACACTCAGTGCTGCCTGCAGTACTACAGTTGTACTTTAGTGATACTGCAGTACTAGCCGTCTGCGATGCTGGATGTCACCTTTTCCCTCCGAGACACCAAGATACCCGACTTTGACTCTGCTGCCTGGTAGGTCTTAGTAGACTCAGGTCTTATTGCAGCGCTGCCAGACAGTGGGGATTCAAAGTTGTAGTAGGACTAATGTATGTTATTATTTGTTATTGGTGTTTGTTGTTTATAATAGTTGTCAATGCAACTTAAGAAATACGATTGAACTGCAATGTTGCTGTCTTTTTTTAAGCAGGTACATGACAGCATTGATGAGTTTCTGAATGTTTCAATGGAGACAGAATACTTGGAATACATTTGAATGTTTACCTTTATTGTACTAAGGTCAGAGGTCAGTTAGCTCTGTCTGTTTACCTGGTGCTCTACCTGTAATTATGCTTGCCTGTCAATCAAACTTTCTTTCTGTGGTTGCCATTTTTGCTCTCTCACTAATTAGTAACGTGATTAATGGAACATTTATGATAAGTTATTTATTGAGTTATTCATATTTATAATGCATGTGTTCAGATGGTGATTTCATCATGATGCTGCCAGTCTCCAGGTTCAAAGGTCACCAGCCCATCGCCATGGTAACTTTTCCCTGGCCACTAGCAATAGTCAGTGGTGACCCAACCCATACTTGGTTTCGATTGGCTTCTCCCAGCTTGGGGCTGTACAGAGCCACGCCCCCTGTTCTTTTCTACGCCCCGCCCCCACCTGCCTGGCTACACCATCTAATCCAGGTAACACAGGGTTAAAGCCCTCTGTAAGCTACCGTAGCAAACGCACTGGGTTAATGTCTCAGACCGTGTGCACCTTCTATGACCTGGAAACAGTGCTGAACTGAACAAGTATTGTAGCCTATTTTAAAATGTGGGAGAGCCCTGTTTTCCTTCTCTCCGGTAGTCTCTTATCTTGCAACCAAGGCTGTCAAACAGCAGATTTGGTTTAGACCTAATATCATGTATAGTGCAGTTTTAACAATTAATAACTCCAGAAGCAGCCATGCAAGCCAATGCGACCTCGGGCTTTCCATTACTTTGGTAGAGGTTAATCTTGGTATCATCAGTACATAATACTTTGTTCCAGAACCTTTGTGACTCACCTTACTTATTGCAAATTGTAATATCTCCTTCTGATGGGTACTACTGGTGAGTGGTTTGAGCCTTGTGATATAGGCTCTACATTGCTACTCTCTAAGTCGTCTTCAAATGGGTGATTGCGATACCTTCACTCCTGCACTGTAGACCTTGTTTGTGATGTTACTGACTGACGTCAACTGCAGTTGGTTTTCCTTGGTCAACCCGTTTGATGTCTGTTACTCAGTATGCGTGTGCTGTTTCTTTTTCAGGACATTCCAAATTGTTGTAATGGCTATAGCCAATCTTTATGCAATGGCTCAGACCAATTTCTCTTCTTTTCTAAGCTTAAAAATGGCTTGCTTTTCTCACAGAGACAGCTCTATGATCTTCATGTTTGTCCTTTCTGACACAAATGAGGTCTTTACAGGCAAAACCCAAGGCTGAAACCAAAAGTAGACATTCATAAATATGTATTGTTTAAACCATCATTCCAACAGAACACCCGGGCAACAAGAGTCAATGTCAGTCACCTGTAACAGTTTTACTAAATTGGGTGGTCATACAAAATGTTTTAAATCTGCATGAAAATGCCAGGAAATAAAATATGAAATTCATATCTGGCCTCTTCTTTTGATGTCAAAGTTGTGTAAAGCAAAAACAAAAGCTGCATAGGTTAACTGGCCTTTGTTTGTATCGTCAGTGGGAACGCCCAACAGTAGAAGTTGTTTCACTCCCTGCATTTTATCCTTCTTTCACGCTTCCATCTACTTCACCTCTTCCCAAGGTACACACACACACACACCGTAGCCCAATTTATAAGTGTTGTTATTATGTCGTGCTAACTCTACCTCTCGTGTCCAGGTGACCGACTGGATAAGTGCAGAAGAACCACTTCTACTGTCCAATCAGATTGTTCCCAGAGGACACGCCCCCAGCAATTTTCACGTGATGTCATTACAGCCACTATTACCAGGTGCGCCTCAAAATGTCAACGATGGGGCCGGGAATATGTGGAGGTATAATAATGCAACTTGTTCTGTACTATTATGGAACAGGTTGTTAAAGAACATGTTTATCGGGCAGGGTTTGAAAAATCTGTAGTAGAATGGGTCTTCTAAAACATCAGGTGTTGATATAAAGTGACCTAATGTCTGCTAAAAGTGTAATAATTTTGTGATGATTTATAATGTGTGGTCATATTACACGGCAATAAAAGCAACAATATACAGCAGTGTAACCTGTAAGTCTGTCTTTCTCCAGTGAGAGTAGAGGACAACAGAAGAGAGAGAGACGGGTCCTGTCGCCGTCCCCCGCTGTCTGTGCCTCCTCTAGTCTCTTCTCCTTCTCCCGGTGAGCTTCACCTGCTTCCACCTCTTACAGTTAGCAGCAAAATGTCTATAAGATACTAATGAAGCATTCGTGTTTATTAACCTTACTGTTTTGACACACACAAACAGATTGCATTCAATAATTTAGTATTATTTAATGGTTATCACTATGCAAATCTGTCTTTCATATACGTAGTCTGGTGGTAAACATATCTGACCATTTAAATATTAGCACACAAACTAACATTTATAAAGAGAGGAGTTCAGAAAATGGCAATCCCAATTGTTAAACAACCTCCTGCTTTGAAAACAGGTTAGCATTTTATAAATGCTTTTTAAAATATGTATTTCATGCATGAAGCCTGACCTATAGCTTAATATGTGCTTTATTTAACCAGAAAATTAAACGGAGGGCGGGAATGGGTATTTTCTTAATTTTTGTAGGCTAATTTTTAATTGTTTGTTAAAGGTATAGTCAGCTATTGCAAGCCATTTGTAAGATAATAAACTTTTTGTCAAATTCAACAAGTATCTCCTTGCATTTCCCTAGCTTACTCTTCTCTGTGCGTGTTGAAAAATAACCTGATACTTCTACACAGCCCTGGCATTGTATATAGTAACATAAACAAAGTGAACACTGCTTGTATCAACAAAGTCATAGCATTATGCTTTGCTTCACAATGCATTTTGATGTGTTAGGCGCCGCAGAGGAAGATAGCGGAGCGATACTGTTTTGATTTGAGGTCGAAGTTAGCAAGAATTACTGACACTGCCTTTAACAGCCTAATAATTTGACTGAGCCCCCAAAAAGAAAAGAAAGCCCTGTTATTAAGTTAAGTTGCCTTATGAATTAAGCAAATTCCAAATTTAGTTCCAACATGCCAGATTGTTTAGTTCTTCTTTTTGATATGTGGGACTGACTTAAAATACTAATTCATACTCTAATAGTATTATAACACATTTATGTTGATTTAATGAATGTTGTACATAAAAAAGCTTTAGCTTCAGCCAGTCACTTAACAAGCTTCCTGTCTCTATGTTTACCTGTCTGTCTGCATGAACTTCAGCAAGACAGATGTCCTGTCTTGAGTTTAGTGTACCAGTTTGCTTTGTCTCTTCAGTAACGATGATGGTTTAAAAGCTTTTAGTGAAAATGGCTTCAGTTTAACCTGTCAGAGAGATCGACCTGTTTGTTAGAACCATCTTCAGACTGACAGTTATGACAAAATCATCATCTACCACCATTGTCTGTATTACTGTGTGTGTGTGTGTGTGTGTGTGTGTGTGTGTGTGTGTGTGTTGTTTTTTATATATATTTGAGTTTAACCTATGTATGTGCTTACTTATATAATTAGTTGCATTAATGACTCATAATTGAGTGAGCATTTTTAACAGTATTTATAGGACTGACTTTGATTTATGGGGTTTAGTTCTGTACATGCCACTCATCAGGGTTGTTGTCACGATTCATTAAAAGTGTCTATTCCACAATACAGTTACACTGGACAGGGGGCACAATTATAATATGTTAACAATGGAACATTATTACATTATTACAATATATAAACATATTTACCACTCCCAGAATCCAATGAGGTTATCATATATTAGATACAAATTTACTTATGGCTTTACTCAATGAATAACCTCGGGTGTTGCATTGCAAGGCCTTCAGATGGTAGAGAGCAGTATGAATCTTCTGGTCTCTCATAAAACTTGTCAAGCCTTGCAAAGCTATAGCCACTAAGGATTTAGCAATGGAATGATAAAGACCCTACTAACAATTGAATGTAGGTACTGCAGTAAATACCTAGGTACAAACAAACAAACTAACAAATAAAGTTGGTTACAAAAGATGAAAGCAAAGCATTGTGAGGTGCAAGCTGCTAGAGATAGTTCATATTCACAATTTAAAGGTGGTCAATTGTAAAATAATCTAATACCTGTGCATTAGTCAGATCCAACACATATCTTATCACAGTCTGCTCTGTATCTGGTGGTTATACACAGCCTTGGCTCTGTAAATGGGAACCACAAACAAAGTGGTACAGATTGCACCACACAACACTATCCCTACCTTGGATGTGTGCTTAATATGGGGGGAGGAGCTTCTGAGGGAACACCCTATGCCAGTTAAGGGAGGGGTGTTTTGGTTTTGTTCAAATATCAACAATCTTTCTAGCATCCCTGACTCCACCTTAAACATCACAAACATATTGGGGGAGAGAGAGGTCTGTAGTACACTGTGGCTCTTTATACCTACATGTATGTATTAGTCTTTGTGATTACTAATCATGACCTTAATGAAATACATGTATGTAACATATTTCATTAAACAATGTAGACCACCAGCTTAAGATGCATAACAATTATTTACATATATACATTTTAATATGTTATTATTACATGTAAGATACGTAGTAACATTTTACGGCATTATATTAATTGTTGAAACTAATTTATGTGGTGCTTTTCTAACCCATACGACAGTCCAAATACAATATGTCTAGTAACACATGATAAACCTATTGTTTAAAGGTATTGTAAGCGATTATAAGCTAATGCCGGATACACACTACATGATATTTAGCCCGATTCTGTGCCCAATTTCTCCTTACTATGCCTGATTGAAAAATGCTACCGTAGTGCTTCCCTATCGAAAAATGCTACATTATGTGTTTGGTCGGTGTTCCCATTTCCATTATCTCATAAATGTATAACTCTCACAGTAATGTGCAGTATATAAATATTACTTATTATTGTTGCATACATTTCAGATATTGACAAAGGTAAATTACATATATTCCCAAACAATCTTTTTGTTATTGTTAATTGTGGGAATTGGTTAACATTATGTAAATAATCATAAAAAATACAAATGTTAAATTACAACCTGGCAAAGATAACATTAACTGAATCAAAATCTACATGTAAAATGACAAGATGCCCCATACATTTGTTAAAAACATGCAATGACACTACTAGCTAGAAATCCAGATGACGGTAGCACAACATTTTGGGCAGTCTCTCAAGCATCACTAATATAAATGCAATAACGGATGTGCGCATGCGTAGCGTAGATAGTCAGAACACCGGTTTTGGCATTCGGAACTGGGTTGTTGAGGAATAGAATTGGTTGGTATGTGGTGTGATGTTTCGGCCAAATCGTGGCCCATTGTTGTTTACCTGATCTTTACTCATGTTATTTGTAATTTTCATGGGTATTTTATCAGAATATGTTGGAAGATTTCAAATAAGTGTTATGTCATGTAGGTGCAATGGGCCATATGGAATGAGGCACTGCATTTCTTTTTAATCTAATTCATATTAAATTACTATACTGTAATTTCTCCACCACCTTATTGTGGTAGAGAGGTTTGTGTGCCCTTATGAACCTGAGGGCTGTGTTGTCTGGAGCAAGATGCTCCTGGTAGGGTCTCCCATGGCAAAGTGGTCTCAGGGGAAGGGCTAGACTAAGACTGGTTCAAAGAAGACCCCATGAAAATTTGAGGAAGAGGAAAAGATACCTTGCCTAGAGGAAGCCCGGGGCCCCTGTCTGGGGCCAGGCCCAGATGGAGGGCTCGTCAGCGAGTGCTTGGTTTTCAGGTTTGACACGGAGCCCGGCTGGGCACAGCCCAAAGAAGCAACGTGACACCCTCCTTTCCATCATATGGGTCCACACCTCATGGGAGGAAGCGCTGCGCTACCTCGAAGTAAGCCTTTCGGGATATGTTGTCCCGGAAGACTCTGGTGGCGGTTGCAAAGTACCGACGGACCCAAAGGGCTGCAGCATTTGCCATGATAGAAGCAAAGCAAAGCAGCGGGTGTGGGAGAGGTTCAGAGAAGCCTCTATTAAGGATTCCCCCTGGGCGCCTTCCTAGGAAGGTATTTAAGGCACCTCCAGCTGGGAGGAGGCCTCGGGGAAGACCCAGGACTATGTGGAGAGATTATATCTTCACATGGATTTCTACATGGCCCTTATTAACTTGGTTCATTTAAATATGACTTTAAATACCCATGTACTGTACATTACAAATAACAGATCAATTAAACAACATACAACATAGGCTGCACAGTTCTAAAACGATCTCCACAGATACTGTAGCTGCATATTTTAACGATCACAATATAATAAATCCTGCTTTGAAATGGGTGAAAAGACACAATCTGTCTTCAGGGTATGGTTCATGCAACCCACCACTTCAAATCATTTTGGCATGGTAGAAGATAGAAATAATGTAGACATATTGTGTTGTCTTTTTTTCTTGTACATTCAAAGCATTCTGAGAATGTTTTCACCACACTGCTCTTGCTAGGTATATTATCCAAGTGCCCGGCTGTCTGCAGTTATCAAAAGGGAATTCTGGGCTCAAAGACTAATCATTTAGGTAGTCAGTTAGCTCTGACATGCTAACAGAGGGTGTTTGCTTTATAAACCATTGCTGCTTAGCAACTTCTTACTCTCATTCTATTGGCTGTAGCTGTTTGCCTGTTTCTGTTGCTATGCAACAAAAGCAGTGATGAAAAGGATGGAGTGTGTGCATGTTTGTGTACTGCAGTGTTTGAGCTAATGAGTTCTCAATGGAGCCGAACACACACACACACACACAGTCATATAATGACCAGATATCAACATAGCCGGATCAATTGATGAAGACACACACAACATTTCTGCTCAATGGTTTCTTCTTTTCACCTTTTCTCTAATTTAATTCCTCCCCCACATTTTATTTCCCTGCTCTCTCTCTCTGTGATATGACAATACACACACACTGTGATTTGTTGAGGAAGCATTAGTGACTGACTGATTGAAGTCTCAATTTGAGGTGATTGGTCATACGGTAGGAGGGTGTGTGTGTGGGGGAGGGGGGACATCTTATGGCTGGAGTCAATGAATTGAATAGGTCATTTAATGTATACATAGAAATATTGTAAATACAATTATTAAAATAAAATGTTTTTCTTTCTTTTATTATTGTATAGAAACTGTCCCAGAATTCAGTGTGGCAGATTGTTTCAGTAAAGCGGGTGAAGAAATCACTGTATGTGTGATTGAAAGAGAGAGAGCAGCTTTTGTCTAAAATCACTTTGATGTCCTCAGGATCAATTTCCCACAACACAACACACAAACACACACACATGCACAGTTCATCTTCTTTTCAAATGTTGAGTCCTTTGATGAGTCCTTTTGTGTCTGGAAAGACAGATTTATGTGTGTTTGTGTGCGTGTGCGTGTGTGTTAGCTGTAACACTGAAAAGCATTTGAAACATTCCATTCATATCTGCAGACTCTGCATATCTCTGACCAAACACACCACACACACACACACAGTGTCAGCAGATAGCAGCAGAACTGTGAACAGTTTTAGTATGCATGTGTGTGTGTTGGTCTTGAATAAGACATTTTATTTGTTTGTAGGGGGAGATCTCTTGGAGTGGGCAGGACCACTGTGCCTGCACTTGGGTAAAGGCGTGTGGCCTAGGCCTAGCTCCCCTTCCTGCTTATCCAAGAGGCCATGGCTGCGATCTTTCTTCAGGCCACACCCACTGCCACAGGTGGATAAACAGGTAAGAGAATATCTGTATGAAATTATACTGTGTTTTAAATTGATAATTGTCTAGGCCAGGGGTTCTCAAACTTTTGAGTTTTAGTCAGACTTTTAGTCTTCTCAAAGACTCACCTTGAGAGGACTAATCTATTTAGAGAAACACCAAACACCAAGTACCGGTAACGTAATTTTCAAAAATCCATTTTAGCTAATGCTATACCTGTGTGTGCGCCACATGTTCTTGAGCAGAGCGCTCCAGAATCTATAATGTACACACAGCTAAATAGGATGTCATCCAATCAGGAACAAGTAGGCTATTTTGCCACAACCTTACGCACCACCAATGAGTGGAACAACACGATTTTAAAGCGCGGAAGCCTTTCGTTGATATTCTCATTCATTCAATGGCTGGTTGCAATTTGTGTGACCCACTCACTCCCAATCAGTGACCCGCCTTTGGGTCTCGACCCACAGTTTGAAAACCGCTGGTCTAGGCAACCTTCATACAGTATATTGATGGTTTATATTTGAGTCATAATGCAAAGGTTCTGCCAACACTGCAATTCATAATTTGTAAAATGAATTAAGAAGAAACAAATGGAATGAGAAAAATTTAAATAAGCTAAAATTAAATAAATGATATAACCCCACTGTCTTCTACAGATTAAAAACCCTGGACGAATGCTGTTAACCAACCTCACCTACAGTAAGAACCAGACAGACATAATGAAATAGGTATAGACAGACTTACAGACAAGTTTACTGACAGACAAGCAGACAGATAGGTGTATGTACTGACATGCTAACTTTTTTGTTTGGGATCTCGCTCTCTCTAAAAATTCAATTCAATGGGTTTATTGGCATGCATGTTACGATAAACAATGTTGCCACCACACTAATAAGGATTACAACATAATAAGGATTTATATAGTTGCTACAATCACAAAGAAATTGTAAATAATAATATAATAAACGGAGGGTAGGTAAAAAATGGAAATGGAAATTAAATATATTAATATTACGTTATCTAGCTATCACCTCTCTCTCTCTCTCCATTGATTGGATAACACTAAAATAAATATTGCTGTGTGTGAGCACACACACACACACACACGTGGAAATACGGTAAAGTCAGTACAGAACAATGAAGAAATCTATACACTGCAAACAGGCCCATTAAACACACACAACACACACACACACACAATGCTGTGTATGTTTTGTGTGTGTGTGTGTGTGTGTGTGTGTGTGTGTGTTTAATGAGCCTCTTGTGTGCATTGATTTCTTTCCTCTCAGGGGAGCGAGGGATAAAAAGAAAAGTTTTGGGAGAAACAGAGAGAAGAGAGGAGAGAGGAAAGGTGAGTACAACCCAATCTTAGCCAAGGATTTGACATAATTTGCATATTCATTAAAGGTGTACCGGTAGGTGTGAAATGCTGTACAAAGACTGTTGGTTTTTGACCCTTCTCTAGGGTTGGGCGATGTCTACTAATTGACATCGAACGATGTCTACAGTAAAACATCATTGATAGACGATGCCATTGTTGGGGGTAGGGGGTGGGGTCGTGCACGCGCTATATATTTTTCCTTAGCCTAATTTATTCAACTTTATTAAAAAAAGTATATAGTCTATAAAATGGTAGTAATTAATAAATTACTATAGGCCTACAGTACAATATTATTTATTTATATTTATAGTGTTTTATGTCTCTGATATCAGCACCCTCTCATCTTCAATTAATATAATATCACAAAACTTAACCCGCTGTTTGTTTTTAAAATGCAATAAACTGGTATGCGTTTCATCACCATTTGAAAGTGCAATTAGGCAAGGTTTTTTCAAGGCAGCTTTGACATTTTTTTCTAAAGCCCCTGCTATGTTGAATAACACAAGCTATATAGCATTTTTTTTCGATGGAATGTTTGGATTATGAGGAAAAACATCTTGAGTTTCTAGCATAAACCGTTCTGAAGATATGATACGAAATATAAACATATGCAAAATTTGCTCTGGCGCGGATCTTCTTGGGTTTAGAGTTATGTACTTTTTGATAACTAAAAGTGGTGGGGACATGTCCCCAGCATCCCCAGCGTAACTGATGACTATGATGGCCACCATACCAGCAGTGTATGCACTTTTGAGCACTTCTACTTGAAATGAATGGCCGCCATTTTTATGTACCGTATCCAGTTCTTCATCCATGGCATTTATACATCCTCTCCATCACATAAAATCTATAGGCTACTAAAGTAAGCTCTTGTAGCAGAATGGATTTAAACATGCCAGGACAGTGTTACTCACTAGCAGATGGCAGAGTCTTAAATTATGGCGTGGAAGCGTTATTTTGAATGTGTGAAATAAAGGTCATATCGTTAGCAACCAAAAGTCTGCACAGGTTCCACCTGTCAGGTAAGATACACTCAGTTTCTGTTTAGCCTACTTTTAACTTTTTCATGTAAAACCAAATATATCTACAGTATTCTGTGTTAGGATGTGATTTGAGCCCACGATTAGTTCTTATCAAACATAATCTTTAATTAATAAAGGGCTGTGAATGGGATATGTAATTGTCTGTTATCAGATCAGACTATGGGCAGTAGACTATACAATGACGGCAGATCAGATCGATACATTTGAACTGTAGGCTACAGTAAGATGGCTAGACATAAGCGCTTTTTAGACAGTACCGGTATACTGTATGTAACCAACATGTCATGCGCAAAGGAATCACAAAGGGATTTTAATTTCCATTTATAACGCAAAAGTACTCTAACGAGTTACTTTCTCGACCAGGCAACGCTGTAACGTAACAAGTTACTTTTTTACGGCAGCAATCCTGTAATGTAACAAGTTACTTTTAAAAGTAACGTTACCCAACAGTGCTAACCGTGCCTTTGTTTTCTGAGAGGGAACGTGTATACAAGTCCACCAGGGGCTTTTAAAAGGCCTTTTTGGCACGTTCTATGTAGTAGGCTTATAAACTACCAGATGTTCATGTACTGTATGGAGATTAAATTGCCTTTAATGGTTGACTTGTGTTCTGTGTGTGTGTGTGTGTGTCAGTGTGTCCATGTGTGCATTCACAGAGACGCTGGACATGAGGATGATCATGGTGAAGAAGATGAGACGACAGAAAGACGTCCTGTTGCATCCACGCCTGTTCCTGGGTCGCCGTGGTAACTGTCACCTGATCTCACACACACACACACACACACACACACACACACACACACACACACACACACACACTCTTCGGGATTAGACTGTGTGGGTGTGTGTGTGTGTGTGCAGGTGTATCGTGTGGACTGGAGACAATCGTATCTTTTATTTCAATCCCACAATCCACCTCTCAGTCTGGGAGATGCCCGGTGATCTGATTGGGCAGGACATCAGTGACATTATCAAGGACCCACCCCACAAGAGGAAAAAGACTTCAGATCACAGTCAGTTTGTCTGTTCTGTCTGTCTGTCTGTCTGTCTGTCTGTTGCAGCCTTTGCCACTTTACAGTAAAGTTAACTAGATTAGTTATGCCACCAGGGTTAAATATATACACTTTGTACAGGCATTGGGTCAACGCGTGCAGAAAGTCACACATTTGGAAGCTGATTTAATGAGCAGGCATGCAATGGGTCTAAAACATTAATAACCGTTCATCCACTGAGATGTTTCCACATTAACACAGCTTTGTCCATCTCTCTGTCCCTGTCTGTCACTCTACCTGTCTATCTCTGCCTGTCTCTGGCTGTCTGTTACTAATAGGAAACAGCTTTTGTCCCCATGTTGATGTTGAAGATGAAGATGGATGGAATCCTAAGAAGAACAGGTAGACAGGTGGATAGTCAGACAGATAGACAGACAAACAGACCCAATAGACAGACAGCTATATGAATACATATTCATGTTTTAAGATGTTTTCTCGGGCTGTGCTTATTAAGAGTATTTAGAGCATATACCATATTGGCTAATCTTTTTTCTTTCTGGTGTTGGTAACATAAAGAAAACTCCACATGACTACATTTACACTGGGGAAATGCTTGATACAGCCCTGAACCAGCATTGGTCACATCAGGTTAATGCAGTTTAACAGAAGTGCCATTTCACTAATCCTATCACAGTGTGCTTGTTCCTGTTGAGCCCTGCGTATAAGTGTTGTGTTGGGCAGTGCATTTACATTTAGATCTGGTTCCTGAGTGGAGACAACTACCCCTCCTTGTGGGACTTGCAGACCACTCTTAAAATGGGTTCATGCTTTTTTTCTCCCTTTTTTAAATTCGCAACCAGGACTTCACTTGATGCTGCATTAAGATGCCCTAGTGGTCTCCCTGGCTCTCACTCTGATATCTGGCCTTTCTGCAAAGTCCTTACAATTGCTTTGTTATTTTCATACTTCTTCGTGTGTGTGTGTGTGTGTGTGTGTGTGCGTGTGTGTGTGTGTGTATATTGTATACAGTAGGCTTCATAGATGGAGAGTTAGATGCAGTGATAATGGCAATCACTTGTTTAATAGCATTTTTCTATTTGATTTATATTTAAATATGTATACTGTATGTTGTATTTTAATACTTAAGTTAGTGACTAAATGTCATTTAAAATGTCCTTAGTGAATAAATTGGATTCTGATATCAGTCACCATGGAAACAGCTTAGCTGGAATGTCATGTTTAAGGGAAGAAGGTGCTCATGGCAGCTCTGTCTTTGTATCTCCAGAATAGAGGAGTCTCTTGCCCACAGCGACAAGCTGATTCCATTGGAGAGACGTGTCACCCAGTTCCGAGAGATGTTGCTGGAGAGAGGAGTACACACACACACACACACACACACACACACACACACAACCTTATTCTTAATCTTATTGTATGTAACAAATAAATAAAGCACAGCTGAAGTTCAGGCAGGACACGAGTCACGCTTGCTGGATTGTCAGATGACAGACCAGGGGCCAGTTATTAAAAACATTTAATCTGGATCAAAATTATCCGGATTTGGAAATCCCAAATTTTGCTATCCGGGATCAGGTAATCCATTTTACTTTTACACCGGTTTTTCAAAGCAAAATTTGATTATATCACCCTGATCCAGATTCAGACTTTATTAAATGACCATATCTGGATTACCAGTGCTCTAAATGGAACTACATATAGTATCACAGTGCAGTCTTAGGCTACTAGCTATGTAAAGAACAACAGGTGGAATCGCCAGTGTGGGGTCAGTGTTAAGACACAGACAACAACAGAACATAAAAACAACACAAACAACAGGCTGACCCAGTGTCTGTCTAACAGTCATGTGACCAACAACAAATAAATAATAAAAATATTATCATTGTAATATAGTGATGAATTAGGTCAAATAAAGCAGATATGTTTAAGTACTATGTAGCAATATACTGTCAAGGAAAAACTCATCCTTGCATGGTGATGTCATTACAGTCTGATTAAAAACTAAGTTGTTCAAGGTGGAACTTTCTGTAATGGTGTCCTATCAATATCACAATTGCTGTATAATACATACTATTTACTGTTTTCCTGACACGCTTAATATAATACAGTGTGATCAAGTGAAAATACACGTTCATCATGAATAGGGTTGGGCACCGAAACTCGGTTCCAAGTTGGAACCGAAAACAAAATGTCAAGAACCGGGTAACTTTAAAATAAATAATATTTCGGTTCCGCTTATCGGTTCCAAAATGCGATTTAATTATTAGAAATAGCTTTAGCTGA
>JAODUE010025324.1:0-22760 GCA_027564755.1 Amblyopsis hoosieri
TGGGGTCCCCTGCTGGAGCTGCTGCCCCCGCGACCCGACTCTGGATAAGCGGATGAAGATGGATGGATGGATGGAGGCATTAGCCAAACATTTAACATAATAGTTTGTAGCCTACTTTTAATATGATAAATATTTACCCCTCGCAGTCGCGCAACGTCATATCTTTCGTGGTGTTGGACATGGCTATCCATCACAGCAGTGTTCATTAATCAGCCCGAAAGTCAAAAGGGTATATGAAATGTTGAATGATGTGTCCAACTGAAGTTCTAGTGTTGATGGATTTATGTGATTCCTGTATTGTGTTTCAGAGCCCATCTCCAGCTCTACAGGACGGCCAACATGGGCTGGGGTGTCCGAGCATTGCAGGATATCCCTCAAGGAACATTCATTTGCGAGTGAGCACTGCGAATGTGATCTCTCACATACACCATAATAGAATACATGAATTATTCAGTAAAACCTGCTCTCTGAGCTTTCCCACGAGCATCTGTGTTGTACAACTGTGCTTCCACAGGTACACTGGGGAGGTTATAACTGACGCAGAGGCAGACAAACGGGAGAATGACTCTTACCTCTTCACCCTTGACAATAAGGTGATGTTATTAGCCTGTGCGGACTTGCCTTTATTTGCAAGGCACTTATGACAATTGTTTTACATGGCAAATGAGAAAATGTTACCTTGAAATTACACAATTAACATTAGTAAAAGAGCAATACATTAACAATAATAATAAAGTAACACTGAATAATATAATAATTAATATGGCAGTACAAACATGATTGAACTGGTAAACCCTTGACTCGCTAACATCCTTAGCTCAGTATTAAGCATTTGCCATATGTTCCTCTTGAATTAATTCCTCATTTGCAGTATTTGTTTTGACCAGCAACTCGCAGTTGTAATTATTTGCCATTCACTTCTATTCTTTCTAAAATACTTAGTCTATAAAACTGGTTTCTATCTCCAGTAGAATGTATTCTCAAATTACTGCAGAATTAAATTAGAGATATATTTGATGTTTTAATCCCAGATGCAAATGCGTCTCTAACACTGCAACACAACAATATAATTCCATACACATTAACATTACCAGTAGAGATGGCACTCTGCTCTGTACACATGTTAAAAGTATGTTTTTTAGAAATAAAGAAAGCCCGTGCCAGATGAAAACAATGATGCAGTTCCTGTTCTCTAACAATGGATTTTTATTTGTATTTTATTTTTTACTGAATGACAACATGAGAACATATTCAAATTGTTTCTTTCATTGTTATTTTCAGTATATCTTATGTACTGCATGTGGAAAACATACAGTGATAAATAGTACTGTTCTGAAACTGTTTGCTCGTGGGCTTGGTGGCGGCTCCTGCAGGTAGGCGATGTGCACTGCATCGATGCACAGCTTTATGGCAACATTGGACGCTTCATCAACCATCTGTGTGAGCCGAACCTGCTGGCTGTGCGTGTGTTCACTATGCACCAAGACCTACGCTTCCCACGGATAGCATTCTTCTCTTGCAGGCCCATCCACACTGGGGACCAGATAGGGTGAGTGATTGATGCTAGCACTAGTAGGTAGGGCTGGGCGATATGACCATACGATCTTCACTATTTTATGACGTTTCTTTCATGTTAATATTGTAAGTAAATTCAATGTTGTAAAAGTTGACCTTTTACTTTAATTCAAATGAGAATATTGTTCATACAGTCTATACTTTGAAGGTGATGTACATATATTATATTTTAAACAAGCTACTATTTGCTGTGTTATAGTGGAGTCCTGACCAGAGTATGACATCGCAATGGAAAAGCTAAAGCTTTAACATGCACAAGAGGTGCATTGAAATTGGCAAACAGAGGCGAACGTTCGGCAACATGTTCAAACAGTTTTCCGTTTGCTTTGAACTCGCTGTACAGACAGAGAAATGGTCTGAGGAGGTAGTTATCGGCGAACACACATTGACACTGGACTAAGGGTTAGTTTTAATCTAATAATTTTGAATGTTTACCTAAAACGTTCAAAGAAACATGTTTGCCTCAGTTAACAGAATTTGAATGGCACCTCTGACCTTGTAATTAAGGTGTGATTTACTGTGAAACCTTTCACTTTATCTACCTGATGAATTTCTTTATTGGGTTGCCAGCGTGTTTTGTGTCATTGTCTTGCTTCATGATGAAATCCCTCCTAATTAGTTAGCAAGTTGGAAAAAAGAAGACATCCTGTTGCATGAGTTACATCACAAATGCATCTTGGTGAGCTCACTCCAGATGCAGCCATGCAAGGCCAAAGACATGCCACTGCCTCCACTGATTCATGCTTCATGCTTTGCATCGTGAGCATATCCCTTCTGTCTCCACATATTAGGCTTTCCATTCCTCTGTTAAGAGGCATATTTCCACTGCATTTGCGACTGCGACGTTATATTAAATGGCAACCTGTAAAAGCAGTCCACTGTTGTTTCAGACAAAAGGATCCAGCGAGATGGGGCAATTAATGTAGCCTAATGAGAAGGTCTTCAGAGAGGTTTCTGAACTGTTGGCTGCATGGCTACCAAGCACATGCCAACAGTGTAGGGAAAAGTCAAATAAAAGTATATGTATACTGTGTGTGTGGGTTTGACCAACATCATTGCTAATGCAACCAGCTACAATGACAGGATATACTATCTACAGTGGAAAATTACGTACATGGTACCAAAAGCGAGTAGTCAAGTTAAGTCGGTACCATGCAGTAAAAATGTGCCATTGGTGTTGTCAGTCTATAAAATGATTTCCTGAATGTGCGCCTCATCTCTGTACTTTTTAGCACCATGTTCAAATCTCACCTTCTGATTCTTATTTATGAGAGGATTGAGTCTTGTGGTATAGCTTCTCCCCAAGTCTCCTTCAAACAGTTGATTGAGATGTCTTCATCCCTGCCCGTTGTGATGTCAGAATGACGCTTTGGTGGTTTTCATAGCTCTCATCATGTTTCTGTTATAAACTACATTTGTTTTTCTAAATCGGCCAGTCTGTTGCCCAGTATGCCAGTGGTTTCTTTCTTATTCAGCACAAAGTGGACCCAGTGCTTTTGCAATGGCTTTGACCGATTTCCTGTTTTCTTAACCTCACAAGACCATCCTTATATTGCGAGCTTCAGTTTAACCGCAAGAATCAGTCCGGAAAGCCCAGAAATAATTGCAAATGTGTCCGAGTAACAACTGAACTTACCAATCAGCGTCGTATTGATGATATGGGCATGGTTTAGGTTTGCCGACAGAGAAAACGACCAGATGGTTCATCCAATCAACTGCCAAGTCTTTTTTTGAAAGTACCTGCCCTTTCAGTTTTGATGCACAGCTTACCAGATGGACTTGTGAATAACAATCCATCTGGCATGTCAGGTTACTGTTTTCTTGCTTCTCAGAGGGGATTTTGTCCATATCGCCTAGCCCTATGTGTAGTGTATACTGTGTATTGAATTTGTGCTTTGTAAGGTGTGGTTGTTTGCATTGTCTGGCCTTCTCTTCCTTTGAGTTTAGAATTCTATTGTCACTGATGTGGATGCTGAATAGCTGTGAGAAGGGAGTGTCTCCTGCCTCTGAACTAGTCAAGCTGCTCAAACAGAGGATTTCATCTGCCTGCATCATACATACTTTGCTGTCTTTATGCACTCCAGCCATTTTGCCATAGTGCTCTGTAATCTAATGTTCTTAGTTCAGTGATATTGGTTGGCCAGAAGGTTAGGTGGTGCTATCAAGCGTTGTGTCTCTAGCTCTGATTCAGGCCAAATAAACACATTCACTAACTATAGAAATGTATGGTAGTGAATATGAACATTCTGTTGTTATTGTTTTTTTGTCTTTTAAATTTAAAGTCTTTACTGGCCGAAAAGAAGCCCTAAGGTTTAATATTAAAAGGCTTGGCCTACTAATAATATTAAAATTAAAGTAATTTTCCTTTCACTTTTCACGATGGCTTGTTCTTCCTAATAGTAGAGACCATTTATCACCAGGTACATAATGTAATTCCATTCCACCTCAGTATTAGGTCATTACGTCATGCAAGCCCTTACTGTCCACATTGAGCTGTTTGGGAATGTGTGTACCTTAAGACATCTCCTATAGATGCATGCCAATGACTGTCTGACATCTGCCTAGGTTTGACTATGGTGATCATTACTGGAGGGTGAAGAGTAAGTACTTCAGCTGTCAGTGTGGCACTCCCAAGTGTCGCCACTCATCCACTGTCGGGACAGGACACAACTAGGACTCTTCTGCCAGCAGATGACTTGCTTGCGGCATCTGATGACCTGACTAGAAGACCCATAATGGCCCGGATTGCTCCCAACCTCTCTGAGACACTGTTGTTGTTGTGTTTGATATTTTCTTTAAACATGCTTACCAATCATACATAATTGATTCACAGGCTAGTTTTGATTAGTTTACTATGTGAAATTCTAAGCAATGTGATTGGTCAATGTAAAATAAAAGCAATAATGTAAGCTGTTACTGTGAACCATGAGCCAAGTCTTGCATTCAATTCCATTAGCAAAATCTGAATGTATACTTTTTTTTAAATGTTAAACGTTTTAGGGTTTTCAACAGAAGTAGACTGCAGATTGCCAATGTAGACAAATATAGAAACATGGAGAGAAAAAAGTGTGAATGAATAGTAATGACCCTAATAAGACGTTTATAGTTAACAGATTAACAAAAGGATTTTGACTGTTTATATGAGTTCAGTTTACAATTAAATGCCTTTAAAAAAAGCTGTCATATTGTGATTTTTGCATGCAAAATGTATAGATAAGAAAATCATGTTGTACACAGGCATTAGTTTATGCTAGCAGATTGATTTGGAAGTCATGAATACATTCTTTCACACTTTGCAGACAATTTACATAGGGGGACAGATTTTGTAAAGTAACTGACTTCCACAAGAACAATAAGCCATCACAATATAAAATACACAATATATTCTTCAATTCAACTCTCTAAACATTCAAGTATACCAGGGAAAACAATGTATTTAATAACTTTTTCATAATTTACTGTTTGTCCCAGTTTGCAATTATTAAAAAATATTAAAAATTCTACATTCTACATAAATATTTGTAAAAATACAATTACATTGAGGCTATATTCAGGAATGTACATGTTATTTTGGTGGTAATTTAAAGGCTCAAAGTTAGTTAAGCATACATTTTCACTGTTAACCTGACTGTGACACTTAAAGGTGCCACCCTGTTAGGTTAAGTTATGAAGAAAGTTGGTCCGATTATTTAAAAAAGCAAAAAACATTTAATATAGTTATAAAAGTTATGTTTATGTGTAGAGGTAGATAGCGAAATATTAATCGCTCACAGAACTGTGGCTAATTTAGATAAAAAATGTCCACCCTGTTAGGATTATAAACCTACCAGGGTGGACATTCTAATATAAATTATAGAAGATAAATTATTTACACGGATTCATTTGATAACATTTACATTCACATTCTGTGATGTGATGTGGGTGGAATTACGTCACAGTCTATGTAATAGGCTGTCTTAGGCTGTCAGAAACAAACAACCCAATCAAATTCTTAAGATTTAGGATCATTAGTTTGGGTAATTAAAATAGATAACTTTCTTTATTGCTAGATGTCCGGAGTGCGCAGAAGCGAAGCAACCTTCTCTGGTGCTATGGATACAGAGACTGCACAGGTGGAGCCACTGGCTGGCGTCTTTTCTGTCACGTGGGTCGATTCATAAGAAGCAGTGGTTGGAGAAAGTGGTTACATTATGCATCGCCTGTGATTTCAAGGAAGAAGGCTTTTTTTAAACAAGCGGAGGTATTTCGAACGCAATGAGATTTAAGAATTTTAGGGGGTGAAACAAATTAGCTTCATTTGTGAGCGAGACCTTGTTTTAAAAAAAAAATGGTTAAATGTGGGGAGAGGCAAGAAGCCAGACTCAAACCCGCAACCGGTAAGTCGAGGTGTGGATTGGAATGATGCATTTATCACCGGAGCCTATTTTCAAGACTGCTTTGTGTTCCAAACAGTCCATATGCTGTGGCGTTTGTGTCTGATGCGATGTGTAGAGCTGGTTGTTTATCAACGTCTTCTTTGCCTGGCTGAAGGCTAGTAGGGACTTAAACACACAGCCAAAATCAGACCCGAGCAGTCACCATGGTAAATGTCTGATGCATCATGGAATATGGAAATCTAAACTTTCACTGTATGACGTTCGGGGAAATTGAAAGCATGGCAAACGAGGGAAATGATATAACAGAGAGAGACCCTTATTTTTGAATGTTTCAATTTTCTTCTGGACAATACACACACCCAAAGGAACTTGTGGCTGGGACAACTGTGTGTGTTGTGATGGTACTTCTCTATTTCTTATTTAGTGTCACGTTTGATTTATCCAGCAAGATCTGTGCTCTTTTAGAATGTCTCGCTTTGAAGACGAACTGCCCAGTCGGTATGGAGGTGGCTGCCCTGCGGGCCCGGGGAGAGGGGGTTGCCGGCAGGCAGGCCCCACGGTGGGGCCGAGGGCGTACAAGCAAACAATATCTCAAAGAGCCAGGACAATGGCCATATACAACCCCATCCCCGTCAAACAGAACTGCCTTACTGTCAATCGATCTCTGTTCATCTTCAGTGAGGATAATATCATACGGAAATATGCCAAACGGATTACCGAATGGCCATATCCTTACAGTGCTTTCTAAGGAGTCGTTTCTCAAAAGTGGTCCATATAAGATAATCCAACGGGTGTTTTTTTAACGACTGGTAAACGCAGGCTTTAGGGCTCTTGTTATGGGTGTTGGCCCTGCTTCAAACGCAAAAACAAAATTGGCAAGTTGCAACATTTACAGAAAGTGTCAAACTTTTTTATATGTTTTAGCATACATAGGCTATAGGCTATGTTTTGTAACCAAATCACAATTTTATTGAAACCAATTTTCTTTTGCGACATTCTATCGTGCTTTTCTGAAACACGTTCCACACGGGCGCTGTCTGAGGTACTGAAACCAGCCACATGTGAAAACGGGTGGACTTCTGCTATTGGCCAGCTGCGTTTAAGTACCGAGGCGGTGGCTCTACGTGGGCTTGACAGCAAACAAACAAACCACTGAAACAAAATACAGAGGAACAGTTTTTCCAGTTAATGGTTAATTTTTATTAGATTGTGGCAGACTCCACCTGTTGACTGCTGTTTCTGCATGCTGTGTACCAACTGTTATTATAGTTCTATATTAGTAGTACCAACTCATTCTTTGCCCTTTTCGCCTTATTTTTTATGGTGCAGGTTTAGAATGTATGCATTTATTTATTGAGGGCTACACGTGTGTGTGTGTATGTGTGTGTGTGTGTGTGTGTGTGTGTGTGTGTGTGTGTGCGTGTGTGTGTGGGAGTGGGGGTCATCCGTGAAACACAATTTGTTACTTAATGAATCTGCAAGGTGTTGCTATACATTTACATTATGATGTGTAATGGTTTTCACTATTTAAGAAACTGGTTAGCTCCAGTGCTGAACAGACATGTGTCACTACTTTGACTTAAGCATTACTAAGCCCCTCGTCCTGATGCAGTGGAATCATAGCAACGCTGCAGAATGGCCCCATGCAGCTATACAGACCAGAAGCTATTGTCCAATGGTCACAATGTTTCTCCTGTGGACATTGAAGAACACACACACACACACACACACACACACACACACACACAGGGGTTTTTCCTCTAATAAACAGTCCACTGCAGGGAGGTATTTTAGCAGACTACCAATGTTACGTTTAATTTCTTTACCATGGCTAGAGGCACTCCTTTTGCTCAGTATTGCAGAAGTGCCATTTTATTTCAAGAACATTTTAGACACTGTGTATTTATATTTCTCTAACAATCTTGTAAAATGTATATACTGTATTTTGATCAACCACTCTACTGCATAACTATGTATACCACATATATTCTTCCCTAACTGTCTCACTCCATTTGAGTACATGATCTTGGCCACAATTATAGCCAACTGCATCGTATTGGCCCTGGAACAGCATCTGCCCGCCTCAGACAAGACCCCTATGTCTGAGAGATTGGTAAGTCATACACAAGCTACTTACCTTTTTTTCTTAGGTTATTTCGACAACATTAAACACTGCTTCTGAACATGTGAACCTTTCTTTTAAATCCCCCTTAGCAGCAATTATTTCAGCCAAAGGTTTTGTCTCATGTTATTAGAGAACCTCTTCAAAGTATTGCTATTGATCAGTGTCGCAAGGTCTCTTTAGATTAGGTCTTACCACAACATATATTGGATAAATGTCTCAACTTTGATTCAGACAGATGTATAACATGTTGCAGCTGTTGTGTGTTGTTCTGCACACATGACTGTTGCAGACTGAGGAGCAGGTAGGGGTTAAGTACAGGTAGACTGTTGTGGAACAAACCGACCCATACTTTTTCAGGTGGGAGTCAGCCACACTAATCCTG
Organism: Amblyopsis hoosieri; assembly: GCA_027564755.1. NCBI lineage: Eukaryota > Metazoa > Chordata > Actinopteri > Percopsiformes > Amblyopsidae > Amblyopsis > Amblyopsis hoosieri. Next base: position 8,459 of record JAODUE010025324.1, read on the forward strand.
CCATATTCCTGATTAAAGTTGTATTGGAACTGCAATGCAAGCATGCAGATATTATCCTGAGCTGATGCGTTAATATGCCTTTGCACCACTAAACATAGACACTGTTTGTCTAACACAGTCACTGTTTGGTAAAGCCAATCTATTCAGTTGTTTTTAGATCAGTTCATAAAGCTTCTTTTTCATCATTCATATGCTTATACAGGGTTTACAAAGATTTAGTGGCAAAAGCATTGTAATATCACACAATAGAAATGACATCACATTGTAGCCTTGAATGACTTGTTGCACACGCCTAATGTTCATGCAAACCAAAACTGATTTATTTTAAATACAGAGACATATATATATATATATATACAGCCTATACTTTATTTTTTTATTGTATTGTTTGTCTTAGCACCTGCTGTTTGGGAAGCACTACTAACTGCAGGAAGAGGGCTCTCTGCAGGTTAGCCAGAAGCCCAACAGTGTTGTCTTTGATATCCCCCTATGTAAAGCCCCTCCCCCCAACGCCCTGACTCCCACTGATTGGCAATCTTACTCGGTGGTTTAGCTGTTCAGTTACAAAGGCAGGTGCTGTGAGCCCAGTTGTCTATGGACAGTTTTGCAGCAAAGGCAGGGTTGTTTTCGCTATGGAAAGACACTCCTCGAGCCTCCAGACCACCTTCACTGATTTATTTCATTCTTACAGCCCGGTCAGCACTGTATGAGTGGTTAATATGACATATATATATATACTGTATGAAAACCTTTGTTGTTGCATGCGTGTCCCATACACGTGGGGTATGATATGCCTAAAATGTCAACTAAGGTATTAAGTAATAACTTCACCCATGTGCCCATGGCTTACCCTTTCTCTGTCTTGACAGGATGACACGGAGCCCTACTTTATTGGAATATTTTGCTTCGAGGCTGGCATCAAGATCATCGCCCTGGGCTTTGCTTTTCACAAAGGCTCCTACCTGCGTAATGGTTGGAATGTAATGGATTTTGTGGTGGTCTTAACAGGGTGAGTAGTGCCAGCTAATGGCTTATACAGCTGCTAACTGACAGAATTGATGGTCAACAGCGATTAATGATGGCTGAGCTAAGATAATGTGCGTGCTTGTGTGTGTGTGCGTGTGTGTTTGTGTGCTGTGTTTGGTTTCTAATGCCCAAAATGCAGTAGAGCCGAGCCACCCCAGATGGCAATGTGTTCTCACACTATCTGAATTTAATGGTTCTTGATAAGGCCCTATTGTCGTTGCTAGATCTGTGCAGGGAAGCCATTTTGTTTATATAGGGCCTAAACAGTTTTTTTTACCCCATGTAGCTTGCTACGTCACACACACACGTGTATATACGTATATATTATATATGTTAAAATATAATATTTTAACATGTTTTTGCACGTGTTCAATGTCGTAAATACGTTTCTTCCCTAATGTAGCTACGATTTATGTGTGTGATGTTGTACTGTAAGGTTGTGAGGCCTCAAACTTAACCAGCCCAATTGGGAGTAGACCAATAATGCCCTCACAAGCAGAGTAAAAAGCTTGTTTGTACCCCTACACAGCATCGACAGAGGGACAGAATGTTGAATATCTATTTACGTTCCCACTAAACGGGAAACCACTCAATCATAGAAAAGAAAGAAAGTGAGAGGAGATAAAGACGACGTGCGTTGTCTCACTCAGGCAGTCACTTTGGTGTGTGTGTGCGTGCGTGTGTGCGTGTGTGTGTGGCAGGCGGAGGATGGTGTGAGCATGGGCGGTTGTGACTACAGGAGCTAGCTGTTCCACTCTCCGGAGAAGGTCCTAGCACATGCAGGGCTGGTTTCCGTAGCCACCAGGGAGGGGCCGTGGCCTCTCTAGTACCTAATGGCTTAGAGATTTATATGGCGTGTCTTCTGGGGCTTACGTCAGATGGCCTAATCTCAATAAACAGAGCCCCACCACCACCCAGTGGAAGTCACAAACCTGCTGTTCCTGGTGCTGGGAACAGGAAATATAATAAATGGCGTCTTGTTGTACACAGAATGACCGTGCGCGCGTGTGTGTGTGTGGCGGGGTTAAGGCTTGATTCCACTGGGGCTGGCCACGGCTAACATGAGAGCCCTAACTGAAGGGCTGTGTTGTGTGGACCATTACAGTAGGACAGCTTATCATTGCCATGCTTGAATGCAGGACTGCGCCACAATGGACCAATAATGGAGCGCTTACAGGGCCGAATGCAGCGACAGTAAATGTGCATGTCACGCGCACGCGTGCGCATATGGGTGCACACACAGACTACATGTGCATGCACAATAAATCACACTTAAATTCAAATCATAATTCAAGCTTTCTGAGTCACAACCCTCAAAAAATAAATTTTAATAGTATGAATAAACACATCTGAAACATGATTTATACAGTTAAAGGGTTGGGTTATCAGCATGGAACACATCTAGATTAATAACACAGACCAGTAAGGCCAGGAACAACCATACAGTAACAGAAGAAACTATGTGTGTGTCAGTATAATGCCATACAAAATAGCATGCTATCTATTGACTCCAGTGCTCATAACAGACATGTTAGGTCTCAGGTGTGGTATCATACAAAAGAACATGCTATCTATTGACTCCAGTGCTCATAACAGACATGTTAGGTCACATGTACCATATAGGTACACTGCATCATTTTTGGCTGGTCACTAATCTGATATGAGGGGCTGTGTGAAAGGCAGGATCCTATCCCATGTTCCAATAAGATGTAGAGAGCTGCTAATAAGAGCATATATCTGTCTCCGTGCACTACTGCCTGCATTGATGTCTTATTGAACCGATGCGCTCCACTGTTCCTCTTTATAGAGAGCGGAATATAAGGCAGCCATGTCTTGCTGGCTGGCTGGTGCTGGGTCCTATAGACTTCCCAACCCCCGACCCAGGGACGGTGCACTGGATGGTTGGATGGTTACATGAGAACAAATGATGCTTTGCCTTGAATTGTCGATAGTGCAAAGGGGTGTTGGTTAGAGTAGGGTCCTGGATGGTGGACATCTTTTAGATTCAAATCAGATGGAGCTGTGGGGCACCATCTGGGCCTGGACCAGGGTTTGAATCCAGCCCAACCTCGTGGTCATTTTCCATTCCATCCCTATATTGTAGCTCTTTCGCTGCTGTACGCTCCAATGAAAAAAGCTACAAAATATACTGTATATTAAAATCCTGATGATCAATTATAGGAAATTACCATTTTCAATGGAATGAGGATGGATTTACATGTGATTTACACAAGGAAATAGGCTACTACAATTCAGTTTCATTTAGTTCAGAAAGTGATTCAACATACCTGAAGACTCATTATGTTACATTACTTATACAATATGTGATCTGTCTCCCTTTAAACTATTTCTCACTAGACTAAGGGAGCTTTGTCACTGCAACATCAATGGACATCCACTGGTCAATACTTGTGTTGTTCAGTTGTTAAAGTCATTGGCCTGAATAAATCAGATATTTTATGCAGGGTCTTTTCAGCCAAGCTTTTCTATAAATCTGTACAGTTTTCCTGGATAACGTACAGTATACTGCATAGGACGTATACTTTAAAGGAAGTATCTCTGGACCACGTTTGCTGAAAATGACTTAAATTACGTTTATATATTTGCTGTGGCGTTTACTGTGAGGTTCCTTGTGTTTCCCAGTAGCCACATATAGTGGAACATGAATACTGATCAACACAAGCCGTGTGCTTTTGCTGTGTGCTTGCATTGTTGTGACTGACAGACAAGGTCCCATTCTCCCATAGCAGTGTGAAGATTTCAGTTGCTTCCTGAGCTAACACTAGGGATTGTCTGGGGTTTTGGCGGATACTCTCAACAAATGAGTGAGTGAGTAATAACTGGTAGTAACAAATCTGCTGTAGACACATGGCGTGGGCAGGTGTCACTAAGCAAACGACAAATCTATTAAAAGCACCTGTAGAACCCCATAAGGCCAAGGAAACACTAATTATGTTCTGGACGTTGTCTTCTATGTTTTCTGCTTCTGTCTGGATCCACTCTGTAGTGGCGCTCCCCATATAGGTGTCAGTAGAGGCAGGTGATTTGATCACCTTCAACCAATCACGATTATGTTTTTTGAGTACGTTTTGTTGAGCATGCACCTGGATGGTAAACCTGTTTTAACAGTGAGCACTGGTACTAGCCTATATGAAGGGCTGGACTACTCCCTGGCTGTTGTCAAGAGGGTTATAATGATCCAGACTGGATGTGGGATGATTGCTCTGTGGCCAGGCTAATGCACACAGCTTGCCATGTATCTCCACAATGAACTGAAAGATGCTCTCTTATCTTTGAGAGAGAGTGTGGCTGTGGAACAAATAAATGAATAATTGATCAGGTTTCAGTTTAGATGAAATATCCTAGTAATATCCTAGAAGTATGCATTAATCTCTTTGTATTGTGCCATGCAATGCGATACAGTATGGCACACACCAGTAGGCTAATAGGGCTGCAGACAATCTAATGTTACACTGCATGTGTTGAAACTGAACATCTGTTAAACTGCTTGCCTTAAGTCTATGGCTAAATTGTCTATCACTTTTCTTGAAAGTCTTACAAACCCTAAATGTATTAAAAAATATGTTAAAGTGATAACAATAGTGTTAACAATGTATTAACAGTTTATGGGGGATTGGAAAAATATGTTGAGTCAAATAGAAAGGTGGGGATTCATTCTAAAAGCTTTTACAGTTTGTGTTAATTATTTATCTTAGCAATAAATCCTACATGCCATCCAATCCACCCTAAACATACATAAACCGACTAAACCTAGATAAAAGCAAAAACCTTTCACATGAGTAAGATATTCCCTAACCATAATTAGGCATGGGACGATATGAAAAAATGATATCACGATTATCCTGGCCAAAATTATATTGCGATAGACGATATTATCAAGTTTTTTTATCATTTATTTAATAAAACTCTTAAAATGGCACTAAAACATACTGGAATTGCTTAATCTTACATTTATTTAAGAAACAATAATTTTTATTATCATGACACATACAGTATGTACTGTATATTTTTTGTGAGATTCTTTTTGTTTTGAAACCAGTATTTCAACCAATTTTTATTTATCTTTTATGTGGGGGACACAATGGGCAAGCCGAGCCTTCAGCCATGGTGGTGATTGACTGGTAAGATGCAGGCTAATAAATAAGTTACTAAATAAATACAATTGGACTGTACAAGTGAGCTAGACAGATTTTTTCAAGTCACTTGTGAAACTATTCACCTATGTAAGGATATTCATGATTATCATGATAATGGATTTTCACCACGCTATGATTATAGTCAGTATTTTTATCACGATAATATCGTATATCATCCCATCCCTAACCATAATGCACTTCTAGTCTACAGTATGTCATGCATGGAGTATGGTTGAATGCCCCATTTCGTCTGGCTTCGGATTATTAGTCTGTATTTCATCTGCAAAGCTTTGTATTAAGATGAACTGGTCCATGCCTAAGCAGTGCACTCACTGGAACGGGAAAGGGAATTGGCCATCTCACATCCCTCCTGTGACTTCTTGGTCTTACCAAGGGCTCTTTGTTCCTGAGGCTGCAGGGACACCGGCTCCATGTGTCAACAAGCGCGGCTGACGTGTGGGGGGTCAGCTAGCTCTTTTGCTCGGGCTGAGGGGAGGTCCCATGGAGCAGAGATGCTGCTCAGCTGGACTGAGGAGGCTGAGGTCAGCCTTTCTGGAGAGGAAATGGGGGAAGGGGGGAGGGGGGCGTGGACTCACTTGTCAATCAACTGTGGTAAAGTGAAACATTGGAAGTCAAATGCAGATGAACCTGCACCACGTCAAGAGAGACAATGGAGCGTTCTTTAGAGTTGTTGTCCCCATGTTTCCGAGGGATGAATGCAGATGTCCACTGTCCTGCTCCCTGAGCCCTCTGCCCAGGGCTGCTGGTTGATCTGAGGCTCAACGGGGGGGCCTGGAGGCTCTGCACGCTGCTCGCTTACATGCTGGGGAAACCAGCAGACAGCATGCTGGGAAACTCTGTGCGTGTGTGTGTGCGTGTGCGTGTGTACACATCTGAAGTCAAATGAAACATCTAAGGTATTTTGGCAACATGCCACATCCATATTGTATATTTTGAAAATGCTTTTAATTACTGCTGGTGCGCCATTGAGTCATGTGATCTGCCAAATGGTATGATGGATCAGTGTTATTAAGTCATACTGGTTACCTGATGTCCATTACATGACTAGTGGCATTGGCCTGAAATGGGACTCAAAGCATTGATTTGCACGATCAATGAGAAACGCCATTTTGATCCTACACCATCAACACTGCCTCATAAGACCGTTGACCAGGGAGTGGTCAGTTGAATAGCTCCAGGCTGTATCGACGTACATGATTAATCCGCATTGTGAGAACGTCCAATTTTGCCCTTCAGAAACATTTAATGTTTAATCACACCAAAGGTAATTTAACAGATATTCCATTAGTGTGTTCAATAGTCTAATTAAAAATTGAAATTATAGAAAAAATGTACATTAGAACTTACTGAAGAACTAAACATGTATAGCAGAATAGAAATGTTTGTTGTGATATTATCTCTTTTATTATGATTTTCCCTGTTCACTTAATTGGAAGGTGAGTGGTATTATCATTTAATTATCTTTGAACCCATATTATGACTCCCTCTCAGATCACCTACCCCCTAGTTTAAGCAGTAATTGTTGCCATAGAGATAATCAGTTATACATTATGCCTGCGGGCTTATCTTGGTTATGTCAAGTGATTTTCCAGTTTGCCCAGTGTTATTCTGCTGAACTTTCTACTAACACACGTGCGCGCACACACAGTTTACTTACATTCTCCAGTACAAATTTTAAAATTAAATAACTTTTTATTACAAGCACTACATTTAACTAACAATTCTCTAAAGTCACAAGATGCTAAGTTGAAAATGAAGATGAAAATATAAAATGAAAATGAAAAAAAAAATGAAGATGAAAATATAATATGAAGAACACCCACCTGGCCACAAATCATACATCAAACCATTGCCAGATGTTAATTTAAAAGGAACATTGAAAAATACAAGTTTTACTACAAATCATTAGTAACTTTAAAAAAAACAAATTTTTAAGGAAATACTGTAAATCTGTAATACTGTAATTCAGAATATCCATCCATTCTTCATTTTCATACGCTTATCCGGAATCGGGTCGCAGGGGCAGCAGCTCCAGCAAGGGACCCCAAACTTCCCTTTCCGCAGCCACATTAGCAAGCTCTGACTGGGGGATCCCGAGACGTTCCCAGGCCAATGTGGAGATGTAGGGTGTTTCTCAATTTCAAGGAAGGATCCTTAACGTCTGGATTTCAAAGATGCCACGTCATCAAATCTCGAAAAAGTACTGTTCCAATGTCTAGGATACTTTAGAATTCTACCAAGGACTGAGTCCTTCGATCAGAGGATTTTGAAGGATGCACGTGTGCATCCTTCACGTTCTAAAAATACCCACAATCCTATGCGGACGTCAGAAGATGAGAGATTTAAAAATGGCGCAAAACAAAACTAACTACAATACAGCACGATCCATTGTTTTTTCAACTGTTATTAAAAAACGAAACGCGCGGTTTAATTAAGCATAATGATTTTGAAGGTGGGACTTTTTTTGAATGACGTCATCTTGCACACTAGCTAGACCGTTCCATTATGTGTTCTTCGAATGTCTTTCCTTGCCTCAGAAGGAACCCGACTAGGAAGGCACTTGGAAGGATCCGTCCTACCAAGGAAGCATCCTTGACATTGAGAAACACCCCCCATCTCTCCACCTAGCCCTGGGTCTTCCCAGAGGCCTCCTCCCAGCCGGACTTGCCTGGAACACCTCCCGAGGGAGGGGCCCAGAGGGCATCCTAACCAGATGCCTGTACCACCTCAACTGGCTCCATTCGACGCAAAGGAGCATCGGCTCTACTCCGAGTTCCTCACAGATAGCTGAGCTTCTCACCCTATCTCTAAGGGAGACGCCAGCCCCCCTCCTGAGAAAACCCATTTTGGCTGCTTGTACCTGGTCATGACCCACCCTTCATGACCATAGGTGAGGGTAGGAACGAAAATTGCCCGGTAGTTTGAGAGCTTTGCCTTCCGGCTCAGATCTCTTTTTGTTACAACGGTGTGGTAAAGCAATTGCAATACTGATTCTCCGGCAATGTCCCGCTCCAATGTCCCCTCACTCGCGAACAAGACCCCGAGGTACTTGAATCCTTCACTTGGGGTAAGGACTCATTCTCTACCTGGTGTAGGCACTCCATCGGTTTCCTGCTGAGAACCATGGCCTCAGATTTTGCGGCGCTAATCTTCATCCCAGCCACTTCACACTCGGCTGAGAACCGATCCAGTGAGTGCTGGAGGTCACAGACCGAGACCCCATGTATGAATCGGCATAATATATTTTTTTTGTTGTTGTTTTTTAAGGTAGGCTATAGTTAACTCAAAACGATTTAATTTCAGTCCATAACAACACACACCTATCAACACACACACACACACACCCAAAGAGCCACACACACTTATTCCTGATGTTATACAGTAAGCCTATTGTATACTGTAAACGTAGCAAATGAACAAAAGCATGATATCTTTGCACTTTTGAAAGACATCCCCCGTACATGTCATGACTGTGTCCTTGGTTGTCCCTGTGTCTCTCTGCCTGCACTTCCCCTCCCAACATGTGGATGTCGTCGCTGTCTCCCCTGCTCCATGTGTGTTTGCCTCACCTGTCCCCAATCTGTAATCATCCCTTGATGTGTTAAATACCCTGTTTCCTGTCTGCCCTGTCCTGGATCATTCGTCCATATTCACTTGCCTAGTCTTGTCTGTGGTTTTTGAGTGTTCTGCAAACCCGGTCATCATTAAACCATCATATCCACAATATCCTGCACTTGGGTCCTCTTTTCCACCTCCGGACGCACACACCGTTAGTCGATCAGTTTACGTGTTATTTGCGAGTGCTATCAAGTTTGTACACGTTTTCACTCATGGAAACCTTTAGTAAATCTGGCCCTGTAGGCGGCTTATGGTTTAACTGGTGCCTAGAGCTAAAAACCAATCAGAATTATCAGTGAGTTGTATGGTGGCAGACAAGAATTTCACATTTACTTAACTGGCAGTGGCAGGACTGGGGCTCACATAGACCCTTTTCACTCTTCATTGACTTAATAACACTTAGCTCTTACTAACTGCTGGCCTTGTACTACATTGCAGTGTAGTGATATACTTTGTGGTTGACTACACTTTATGGTTATTACATTTAATAATTATTATGGCCTGCGGGGCCACTAGTGGGGGCACCACTAGCATTTTGTTTTGGCTGAAAAGTCACCTTACATAATTACTATTAATAAAAACAATATTTTCACTTTTACAAACTTCAACTTATCTGAGCCAAAAAATTGGAAAGATTGGAAAATCATGTTAATTTATTATTTAAAAAAAACACAACAATTCTCTAATAGGCATTTGAAAAGGTTGGAAATGTAGACACAGGTTTCAGTTATGAACATATAATTGTATAATTGAGATAAAATCAAGCTATACAATTTTACAACAAAAAAGCAGATGTTACTATAGTTTTGGCCTACTTGTTCTGGCTGCTTATAGATGATACTGTCTGCTCATCATCTCTGTACATGTACAAACATATTCAGGGTATTCAATAAATATATGTAAAGTTAAGGGGGTGTTTGTTTCCATGTGAAATATAGGCTTTACAGCCCTTTGAGACTGCAATGTGATCTATATACTGTAAATAAACTTGACTTGACATGTACAGGTAGGTATACCAGTACTATGCACATACACACATACTATATAAGAGTTAACATATGGTACACATATTTTGTTAAAATTTTATGTAGGCCTATATAGGCCTAGACATATCCTATGAAGGCTACACACATACATTTAAAATAACAATTACGTAATAAGCAAAAGAAAAACTAATAATAACCTAACCCTTGTCAAGACAAATCGCTGCGGTACAAGTGTACTGTAAGCCTGAAATCGCTTTCCGAAATTGAGAAGTAGATTTTCATTGGCTGTTAGCATTGTCACTCACGAAGTTTGTAGCTGTAATTCCGGTGCGATGCTAATGCAGTAGCCTAGTATATATACTAATTTAAGTTTCAGGTTCTGTACCTATATTATAAGCACTAACCATAGCCTACCTATCTAACAGAACAATGCCTGAAAACAGCCGGAGTCATGTTGGAAAGTTTCTCAACAAATTCCTCTGTATAAATTTAATGACATACTTTGTCATTGAGTTACATAGTTGTTTGTGCATGTCAATCAAAATTCCTTTCCTGTCAAGTTGGAGGATCTTGATGCAGGTAGCCAGCACTGTATCCCAGACTTAACGTAAGAAAAGGATGGCTCTGCGAGACTAGTACAGTAATAACAGCAGCGTTTCTCAGTAGATGCTGCTCATTTGTTGATGTGGGATTGTCACGAGTGTCACTTGTCCGGGTCCCGACCAATAGGCTTATCTGTAAAACACGCATCCTCCCATTTACGTTGCACTTGATTGAACAGGATTTAAAAAAGTAAAAAATACGTTACGTTACGTTTCCATTCCTTTTCGGTTCATCGTCCAGCCCTATGTTAAAAGTGTACTAGAGGGAGAGAAGGTCACATAATCACTTATAGAATAAAAGGGGGAGAGAGTGTGTGCATATAAGATATGGGCCATGTTTACCTTGCCAGACAAAGGAAAGTTCCTTCATAGGGGTTGTCTCACCATTGTCCCAAGTTATAATAGAAATCTAATTGGTCGGTTAATGATTTAGATGCCTTGTAACCATGTTACCTGTAGTGAAGATAGAGTTCTGTCGCATTCCTCTGTCATCATGTTATGAGACTGATACAACTCCAGGGTGGAGTTTTCTTTAGGGGGTTAGTCTTGCACAACCCTTTCAGTGGTGTTTAAGAACTCTGAGAAAAACAGTTTTAAACCGAAGGTGTATGAATGCAATGTATGATATCCAGCTCTCCTGCCTGTGACGGGGGACTCTTTATAGCAGACTGCAAAAACATGTACGTTATTGTAATTGGCACTCAATAGACATACAACGATAGATAAATGATATTAAATAAAATATTGCACTGCTTATTACTTCACAATGGATTGAGCATCATAACATGTTGCTATAGCAACGTTACAAAATGCATGTAATTTCTGTGAAATATCTTATATCCTTTATCTGGTTTATCTCTCAGTCAACGAAAACTGGTCAACTATAATAGTACTATCTGGGGTGGAGAACTGCAAAAGAGTTGACATATTTAGAAAATATAAATACATCTCCAGGCTTCCAATAATGAATATTCCCGCCTGCTGTTTAAGACCGTTATGACCATTTCCGGTGCGATTAATGCGGCATGTGAAAAGGGTCTTATTGGCTCATTGCAGGGTTCTAACAGTATTGGGGGTAAGCCAAAGTGCTTACAGTATTTATGTTTATTATGGAAAACACCATGCAGTATGTGTCATTCTGATTGTTGTATGTCATGTTGTAAAAATGTTTTTTTAGATGCTCTCTCTCTCTCTCTCTCTCTCTCTCTCTCTCTCTCTCTCTCCCTCTCTCACCAAACCTTAGTCTTGTTGTTTCCCTAATGAGATCAGTGAGTGGTGCCTCCTTTGTTTCTATGGTGACGCCTCTAGTCATTTATTTCCACTGTGGCTTCTCCTTATCTCTCCCTCCCTCCCACTAACTGCCTGTCTGTCGCCCGGTGCCGTAATCTAGTTTTGCCATTCCCACTCCTCATCGTGCCTCTCTTATATTTGCAGCCATATTTCTCTGTTCTTCCCACTTCTGTCCTGGTTTGTTATTTCCAGATACCACTGTCAGACTCACTGAAAATCAAGTTGGAATGTTGAATGACATTTGAAGGTATAATAAGCAACTTTGGTATGAACAGGAACTTCTTACCATTTGGTTGGCTAGGATAAATATAACAGGGAATATTGGGTTGTACTCTCTACTTGAATACTTGAACACAATGTTGCATAAAACTGCAAATTAGACTGACTATTAGAATCAGAATCTGACCCACACAAACCATATTCTTAAGACTTCTTGGCCCCGAGCCAGTATGATGCTCTATAAATATTAAATTGTATATTAAATTCAGGGTCATTCAGATCTTGGTTGTTAAAGCATAAAGATATTGGTTGTTACAGCTCCCAGGCCCAAGCCTGGGAGCTGTGGAGCCATTACAGTACTACATCATAGCCAATCAGAATCACTGAGGTCATGCTAGGGCACCATCTACCATCTTTCAGATAGTAACTGACTGACATTTAGTATGAAAGTGATAATTAATGCCTCCATTACAGAGGCTGTGTTTTCAACCTGGTTTGGGGTGATAGGCTAGTGGATGGGTTGGTGAACTACCATCTGATTGATCCTGGATTTCGTCTCCGAAATGCTTGGTTTGTGTACCTGTAAACCCTTTTACCCTAATTCATATTGTATGGCTTCTGGTGCCTTCTAGTTCTTTATATGTGTAGTCAAGTGAGGTGTTATATTTAACAACAACCAGCCAGGCCTAATATTTGCATGTGAAATCCCATATTATGAACATATATTTGCTCAAATACCTTAATAGCAACACTGGAGCCAGCCTGCCAACGTCTTTCCTGAGCCTTGCTACTACTGTAAAGTAATGAATAAAACAGCAACATGATGAGTTATTTGCTTGTTTGCACTCAGTCTTTCTGATTTCACACCATGGGATTGATGCTAGCACAGGTACCACTGACTTGGTCTCCCAGATCTCAATCATTCTCCCTGGAAGCCACTCTGGTGTTTAAGAGCCTGGCTTTCTACAGCAACATGTGTCACAGATCAAAGTGTGATCATGCACAGCAAAGAAAACAAATTCACCACCTTAAAGTGGTTTTATATGACTTTCTACCACTAGATGTCACACTACGTGTACCGACATCTCAAACCAAAACAAACCCGCTGGCCTACATACAAAAACAAAGAATAGATGAGCTCAGATTACAACACAGAAGGAGTGTGATGTCATTCTCTGCTCAGGACACCATTACTCCACTATATAGTTACATAGAAAAGTTATTTGCTGCTATTAATGTGAAATATTGTATCATACAGGAGTATTAACATCATGCAACTCTCCCATTTAAATGATTGACTCTCTTCCACCACAACTACAGTGCAGTATGAGTTGCGTTGTGCGTTGCGACCATATGCACAATGTTCAGTTCAGTGTGACATGATGGTCTATTTCAGTGTGTAATAGACATTAGTGAGGCAGATATATGTTCTGCATAGTAGCTGCTGCCTTACATGAGAGATGGTAGACAGGTAGGTAGGTAGAGATATGGAGAGCACATTTCAGAACTGTCTCTACTGTGGATATCATCATGTTCATTTCAGATAATAAAGTGAATTTAATTCTTAAGGTCTAGACCAGGGGTGGGGAACCTGGTCCTGGAGAGCTGCTGCCCTGCATGTTTTAGATCTCTCCCTGCTCCAACACACCTGATTCAAATGAATGGGTCCGTTAGCAGGCTTCCAACACCAGACCCATTCATTAGAATCAGGTGTGTTGGAGCAGGAAGACATCTTAAACATGCAGGGCACCGGCCCTCCAGGACCAGGGTTCCCTACCCCTGCTCTAGAGTCAAAATAAGGATTTGTTTAAATTATTACATTATGTATCTACATGTGATATTGTAAAGTGTACAGTGAAACCATTTGGTGTTTGGAATCCAGCCCATCACCTTCATAACTAGGCCTAATCAGAATGTAGCATTTCTTGCCGTGTTTTCATGTTGTGTGTGTGTGTGGTGGAGTGCGCTTGCACGTGTGCAGATGGTGTTTATAGCCTGCTTGAAGCTGTAATTACTGACTCAATGATCCTTCTTGGAATCCAAATAATAGAGCCAGAGTTTGTGTTGAATGAGTTGTTGTGTAAACCTTCACAAGTGAATTCTGTGTATTCTACAGTATCACACAGCAGGTCAACATAAGTGTCGTTGTACGAGTCATCACTACAAAAACATTTAATATTGCCTCTTAGTCTTAGAGGAATGAATCCTGACCAGATGTAAAAAAAACAGACAAAGACAAAAAGATACACTTAATTCCATTACATAGTCCAGGGCTCAAAATTTGAACAGTACTGTACATGTTTGGAATTTGGAAATTGGAATAATAGCATTAAAACTTTTTATCTCTGTTTATACTCAACATAAAAAAAAAAAAATATATATA
>JAODUE010025335.1:0-47212 GCA_027564755.1 Amblyopsis hoosieri
GTAAAAGAAGGATTAAAGGAAACTTATAACACCAGTTTGAGAGCCAAGTCCATTATTAAATCGGCCGGGATGCTACAATTGGTTAACAGAGTCAGCATTCAGCATCAGCATAAACACATTCTTTTCCCACTTTGCACATGTATGAGATGCTCTATAGGTTCATAAGGGAACCTGTTACATCTGCAAAAAAACGTAGTTACGAGCCCAGTAACCTTGATTCTTTTTCATTTGAATATTTTCTAACTTTGGATTAGTTTTCCTACAGTTTGTTGACATGATATTACTTGGTATTTTTACGTGATATGACCACGAATCTGATGCACACTGAATAGAACACAGAAAAACAAAAAAATATATGAGACAACATTGAAAATGGCTTCAATTTCAGATATCCAAGTAAGTGGCAAGTGCTTTATTATTTGTCAATTATGCAGTAATGTTTCTTGTGTTGTTATATGATTCTCTCAAATCAAAACATTTTAATATAACAACAATTCTACATTTTTACATTTGCATGATTTAATGTGATTTTAAGCAGTCTATAATTTATGAAAAGGTTAATGTTACATTAATAAATTAAACTGCATCATATTTTAGGAAGACATTTCCTAGTACTTAAATTTAGCTACAACTTTAGCTTTAGCATTATATTTTACTGTGTGCATGTGTGCAGTTGGGTGTGGTGTATTGTGCCTGCAGTGCCAATTCTAAGTGTGTTTGATGTGCAAAGTTAAATACCATGTATTTACTGACAGATGTTTATTTTATGGGCACTCAAAACCAGTAGGGTTTGCAGATACGATGATGGGATTTTCTTATCAATCTATAGGGTCTAGTGAGTGTAAAATGTGACATTTTTAGGCTACATATCCTACCTTTTATAAGTTTTATGATTCTGGTTGTCTAGGGATGAGAGGGATAATTGAACTGCCCATTTAACTGCATTGTTCTATCCAACATCAGCTGAAGAGCTTCTTAACTGTCTGTACTGTATAGTAATGTCATTTATATTTAAATGACAGTATTATGTCATATGCATATGAATTTACGTGTTTGAATTCTTCAGTGTCAAGCCTACTATTATGATTCATATTTATATTGTTATACTGTTCTTGGTTGGCTGCGCCCACCCCTGTGGTGTCATGACCAACGTTTGTGTTTTGAAGCAGTTATTATACAACCCCTTTTCCAATAAAGTGAGTAGCATCATGCTGCAGCCACGCAGCCACGACCTGTGGCTAAGAAAAAGACCTGCTGTGACTAAGATTCAACTTCACTTTTCTATCATTGAACCATGATCTATTGATAGGAAAACAATGTTTTATTAAGCATTTTTATCTTCTTTGTTATTGTAGTGGGAAAATATCTGAAGCATCAGACAGCACAGTGCAGATTCACCATGTCTCTAGGCAACAAGGAAAGAGTCCCACAGCACCTAGCTAACAAAGCCCTGCTAAACAACGTATCTTTTCTAGCGTAAAAAGCAAACAAACACCAATATTGTGTTTGTTATCTATCTGTTTGTGCATATTTTAAAGTATTAATAAAATATAGTTTGTATTTTACCAGGTTATCTCAACTTTAACATCTGAGATCTGACCATATAAATAATGTAATTTCTTCATTTTATTTAATACAAATGCATAATAAGAAATCGGTTTCCCATCAATAGATTATGGTTCAATGATATAAAAGTTAAGTTAGCCAGCCTTTTCCATAATGTCCCAACGTTTAATGTTATGGTAGTAAATGTTCCTTTGTAATATGACTTTGTGACTTTTTCCTACACATTTAAAGTGGTTGTTAACCTACAGTAGGCTATCATGGCTCCACTATTGCCCTCAGCTAAATCTTTGTCTGAGATTATAGTGGGTGAAATCTATTTTCGCATTAGCATTTTCACAACCACCCTACTAGCAGACCAATCAAATGGGCTAAATGCAATGACATTGAAATCAAATGTGTTTCAAAATGGTGGTAGAGCTAGATGAGGTGCTTCAGTCCGGTCAATCTATTGTGTGGTCAATCAGCGTTGCACTGATAGCTACGGGCGTGGTTTAGGTGGACAGACAGAGAATGCGAGTCTCGAAAACAACAATGGCAGTTCCTAAATAGGTTAACGTAGGTACTGCATTGGCATGAGTTTATTAGACTAGAACTAGTGGAATCAATCATATGTGTACCATTTGTCTATATTGTATGCTGCTAAGCGTCCTGTCATTCGCAACACACTTGATTCAGTGAGAGTTTAAAGGTAAAGGCGCTTTTATTGTCAGATACACATACATGTTGCGAAATTCATCCTCTGCATTTAACCCATCCCTCAAGGGAGCAGTGGGCAGCTGCTGTGCAGCGTCTCTAAGAAGAAATGAGAACTCAGAACAGTGAGAAAGCTTTAATTTAATGATACAGGGAGTGGTCAAATAGAGTATAAACACAAACAGTACATGAATACAAAATCAGACCGAAACATGGAACACCAGAACATGACAGAACCACCTTGGGAATGGGAACCAGCTTGTGGAACTCGGGCTCAGGACCAGGGACCTTGCATCTTGGGACCATGAACCATCTTGCGACCTGGCTCGGGAACTATGTCAGGAATGGGAAGCAGCTTGAGAACTAGGCTATCTCTGGAACTGGACTCATCTCGGCACCAGGAACCTGCTCGGAACAGGGACTGTGGGTACGACAGCAACCACTCTGGTCCTCCATGGCACTGAGCAGCAGAGAGGCCAAGTCCAGGACCACTGTCCACTGGGGCAGCTGGACTGAGCCCAGCCTCAGAATCAACCAGATGAACTGCACCCCCAATGTTGTAGCTCAGAGTCCCATCAGAGCTGGAGAGCCTCATCACATGGGTAACAAAACACTTATAAAATGCCATCTGACAGGCTAGTTCAGGATATTTTCCCATATAGTGGAAAGCAGGTCCACATATTCAGGCTGCTCATAATAAAAGTGTCCCATCTTACCCCAAATGCATGTGATATGTGAACGGGAGCTTGGTCTAGAGAGAGCCTCATCTGCATTTAGTGTTGGCATAGAGTCCTGGAGATTGATTTAGGAAAGTCTATGACAATATTGCCATTATTTCACTTTGTCATGTGGGTTTTGTACCAAAGAATGCGACTTAGACAGATTTAACCGTTTTTGAGCATATTTCTTTGCTCTAGTCATAAACTGTAGGCCTACTGTGTTTCTACAAAAGGGGAACAGTAACCTAAGACATCTGTTGTGGGTTCCACAGCAGGCTATCAGAAGGCGTTTAAATCATCGCATAGCAGTTTGAAATGAGATGATTTAAACATGTAGAACATTCTGCGTAATGGCTTTACATTCCCCTGTGTTAAAAGGACAATATGAACTATGTATGAACTATGCATATGTTGCCTGCATCTTTTTGTTTGTGTGGGTGTTCTTCCTCATGAGACGTTACAGGTCCTAAATGTTTCATTGTATAATGGTGACCTTATTGTGCTCTGAAATGTGATACACAGTGTTATTGCTGCTGAAGTAACCACTGTATGAATGCTTGTCCTGTCATTTGAGTGTGATGTATGTGGGTATACATCAATAAAGATTAAACATATTTACATGTAAGGACACACTCATTTAAATAATGGAATGACATGTTTACAAAGTCCACAAGTCTTATATTCAAGAGAAGGATTCTAGAACATGTTTGAATGCAGAGGAGGCGTGGCCTCCAGAGACACACCTCACTTTTCCACTCCCATAGATACTCCATATGCCTATAAAGGACTTGTGTTCTCTATACCATAGCAAAAGACAGCATATTTGTGTGCCTTGTTTATTGCTATTTTATTATTTTATTTATTTTTATATTTGATAACTTACACAATGGGCTGTGTGCAAAGCTTTAGGCAATTATGTGACCGTCCAAAAAATACCAATGCTAGGATTAGTCTTCCTGCAGTTTGTTTTGTGTGGGAATTTGCCATGATAATATTATTTGGTATTTTTGTGCGATATAACTACGAATCTGACGCACACTGGATAGAATACATGAAAGCTCACAATTTATCAGAAATTGATAATGACTTCTATTTCAGATATCCAAGTAAGTGATGCATACAATTGCCTTTTAAATTATTTGTCAATTATGTCATTCTTTGTGTGATTCTAATTAGCATGATGCTCTAAGTTATCACTTCATACAATATAACTAGTTAATTATTTTTACATTAATCCACTTGCTTTCATTGGTAGTGAGTTTAAACAAAATTAGAAGTTTTAGAAGCTTCTAAAGTTTTAGAAGTGCTGCAAATGTTAGCACATCAGGCAGAAGTGTTATACTGCTGATATTGACAGGGATCTGCCCTGCAGGCACACACAATCCAAACATGCGTAATGCTTAATATGTTGCTTATGACATTTATTTTGATTATAATTATAATTTATATAATATATATAATATATATAAATATAATTATATGAGTGTGTTTGAATATGAAATGAGTGTGTAGTGTTTATGGTAAGGCAATATCAACTAATATTGGCAACATACTGCGCTCTGAAATATGGCAGTCATCTGATCCAGACATTGACTGAATATGTGAAAAAAAAAAGAAATGTTGCTTTATGTAGGGATCATCCCCACACTTGTTATTTTTATTTCACACTTGTTTTGTTTAAGTTAAATATTATTTATTTAGTTAGTGTAACTAAATATGTAACCAAAATGTCCTATTACTCAATGGCTTATAATTAACTTAATTGCCACATTTACCTGTAATATTATTAATATTATTTAATGTGTTATATGAAGTGTAGAAATAAGAAACTTTTAGAAGATAGGCTATAAGGCTTTAAATTCAGTTTAATAACATTTATATTACACTTACTTTTTGTTTATACAGATATTGTACATTGGCAACACATTTCAGAACATTGATCTCATTTGGATAGCCTCTAGTTAATTTGTCTCCAGAATTGCTCTTGTGGTTGAAAATTGCTTTCACTTGTTTTGGTTTGAAACATTTGCTCAGAGAATCCATGCCCCTTTAACAAATACTGTACATTAAGTGCTTAGTTGATCTCCACCCCTAGACTTGCACTGTTCTCTACCCTATACAACCATGTGAATACTGTATGCTTTTTTCACAGATACAGTGAATATACAGTATACAGTGTATACAGCATAGGGTAGAATATTTGGGTTCTGGGGGCACTCCTCTGCACTATTCCTCTTTTCTTCCTCTTTCAGCATGTTTCATTCCTCTGTCGTCAGGTTCCAGTGTCTGGAATGCGGAGCCCATAGAGGATTTTCACATCTTAACTCTCTGTTTTTTGTTCTTAGGTTTTCAGGATGTCCATGTGATGATCTTTGTAGGATTTGGCTTCCTGATGACCTTTCTAAAACGTTACAGCTTTGGTGCCGTGGGTTTCAACTTCCTCATTGCAGGCTTTGCCATCCAGTGGGCACTGCTGATGCAGGGTTGGTTTGGTTCCCTGGACTATACAGATGGAAAGATCAAGATTGGAATTGAAAAGTACATCCTCTGTTGCTTTTTTGCCTTTTAATTGTCTTCTTCAAATTACACATTTGATCAGTGATGGTTTGGATTGTGATTATGTGAAATTAGTCCACCATCAAGATGCTTGATTCCGCTAAGGAAGTGTTTAATTATTAACTCTCTTCTTTGTTAGGATATAGTAAGGACTTTGGTATAGCTTAATTTGTGAATATCCGTCATTGGTTAATATTAAACATTAACATTTTTATAGCCTTATTTATTTTCAAATGAAAGATTATTATTTTTAAAAAGTGTTTACAAACACAGTATAGCTAAAGTGAAACTATACAATTGTTAATTACATATTGTAGTGTAATCTGAGGGATTCAAAACTGTTTTTAAAAAGGTATGACAGCATGATAGCATAACATCGAAACACAATGTTATGTGTTGTCTCTAGGTAATATATGAAACAGATTATCTTGAAACAAAAACAAATCTCCCCTCTGGTTACAGGAATATCCGCATGCTATCCTAAATAGTAAAATAGCCCTGTAGCACATTACCAAAACCTGTCTGGCTGACATTTGCCAGTATAAATACAGAACAAAATTAACAGCCGTAACTAATTAATGTATATGTATAAACAGATATGGGTGTAAGGAACATTTGTGTGCTCGTTTTGTTATCAATGTATCTTTCTTGGTTCAGTGCCATAAAGGTAGTTGACATTATTCAAGGCATTTGAAACAGCGTACCTAAAGCTGAAATCTGGACATTTGTCATATTAATAATCAACTGTGCTGTGTATTGGTGAACTGAGGTATTACAATATTTAATCAGCATATACTACGCATTCATAAATGATTTCTTATTTGATATAATATTGCTGAAATATTTTAGGTGTCACCAAAATTGGCAGTGACAGAATAGTTTAAATCAGAGCACAGCATGTATTTTTCTTCTCTGCAATATGACACACTAATGAGAATAACGTCATGTATTTCACCATGTGATCTGCTCCTCTCATTCCATTAGCATCATCAATGCAGACTTCTGTGCTGCAGGTTGTTTAATTGCCTATGGTGCAGTTCTGGGAAAAGTGAGCCCAGTCCAGCTACTGGTGCTAACTCTGTTTGGAGTCACTCTATATGCTGTGGATGAGTACATCATACTCAAAATCCTACATGTAAGTCATTTGTGTCATTTGCTCACTCCTCTTCAGTTCCATCTTCTTGGCCAATAGGGGCAGGAACCCCCTTAGGGGTCACGAGATGATTTGGCGGGTCAAAAGAGTTTTGAGAAAATACATTTTGTTGTTGAATTGATCATACATGCTTAATTGTTTACGTGATTGTTTAAACTGAACATTCTTTTCTTCAAAATTGTATTATCACATTTAGTTATCTTTTTAAAAGTGAAAGCTTTTTATGCCATTTCCTCTCTTTTTTTGATCATGGGTCCTAATTATTGTAGACTGGTATGTATCCCCTCTACAGGCCAGAGATGCAGGAGGCTCCATGGTCATCCACACATTTGGGGCTTATTATGGTCTTTCCATATCGTGGATGCTCTATCGGCCCAATTTGAACCAGAACAGTCGGCTACAGGGTTCCGTATACCATTCCGATGTCTTCGCAATGATTGGTGAGCTTAGTGCTTTTACCTTTTACATTGATTTGCAAAGTAGCCAACATAAATGTTTGATTAGATGTCGACTATCCCTAGCAGTTCCTTCTCAGCATTAGTAGTGTCTCTGACTCTAGTGGGCACACTGGCACATATCCACATAGCATACCATACAGTGAAATAATGACTTTCTTCTGTAGGAACCCTGTTCTTGTGGATGTTCTGGCCTAGCTTTAACTCAGCCATTGCAGACCATGGGGATGCACAGCATAGGGCAGTCATCAACACCTATCTGTCTCTGGCCTCTTCTGTTCTCACCACCGTAGCCATATCCAGTCTCTCCCATAAGCATGGCAAGCTAGACATGGTATTGGACCATTCCCCATTTCACTAGATTGACGTTTTACAGTCATTTTCACAAACTGTAAATTATTACAGTACAATTTTCCATTCATGACTTCCCAGGTTCATATCCAGAATGCTACACTGGCTGGAGGCGTTGCCGTGGGAACTGCAGCAGAGTTTATGCTGATGCCGTATGGGTCTTTAATAGTAGGATTCTTCTGTGGTATCATTTCAACTCTGGGATACGTCTATCTCACGGTATTATGGCATTTAGTTATATTAGACTTCTTTTTGGATTGTGGTTGTGTGGTTCTTTGTAACAGCATGTACATGGTCATGTGAAACATAACACCTGTGTGAGTGAGTGAAGAGCTGTGATGGCTCAAACTGGAACAGTATTTTCATGTTGCTTATAATGTATTGAACCCTTAACAAAACAGATGTGGATTATTACTGAAACAATATTTGATTAAAAGCCAACTCTCTGTGAATAATTCAGTCATACTGTATCTTCCATATATAAGCCACTCATGGAGAAGTATTTGAAGATCCATGACACGTGTGGCATTCACAACCTGCATGCCATGCCAGGAGTCATGGGGGGCATTGTGGGGGCTGTCACTGCCGCCGCCGCCACTACGTCAGTCTACGGTCCCGAGGGGTGAGTGCTGTTGGGGTTTATCGAAGGTCCATTCCTCACCTGTGTTACAGCACCCCCAGGACCACATATTGCTACCCCAACTCATTGTTTATATTGTATACATTGTGAAGCTGTGCATGAGAGTGCATGTGGCTGTATAGGGGGTTAGAAAAACATGGAGTAGAGAGAACAATGCTCATTTAAACATAAGCAATAGTTTTGTAGCAATGTTTTCCACCACAAGGGTAAGTTTGGACACAAACGTGTAGATACAGTATGTTGCCTATATGTTAATAAGTGCTTAATATCTATTGAACGATTTGTCTTATGTGTGTAGGCTTGCCAACACCTTCGACTTTGATGGCAGGTTCGTGAACAGGCTTCCTTCAACCCAGGGTGCATTCCAAGCAGCTGCTCTCTGTGTGTCCCTGTGCTTTGGTATAGGCGGAGGTATCATTGTAGGTAAGAGAGTGAGAGAGAGCTTCTTTAACACTATACTGCCTCGACCCGCCGTTGTCAATAGTGTCAAACCATGTCACATCGTCTCTTGGTGCGTTTGTGAGGTGCAGTGTATCTGTTAAATATGTTCTTTGGCAGGCTGTATCCTACGGTTGCCCATCTGGGGAGATCCAGCTGATGACAACTGCTTTGATGATGAGGCGTACTGGGAAGTAAGACACATATCATTCTAGAATAGTATAATAATATTCAAAAGAAAATAGTCAGTTGTTCATTACACAACATTGAAGAGGAATATTACTGTTGTTAAACCCATCTGTATTCCTTACATCAGTACTAAGTCCTCACACCAATATGCACAATGAATTAACCCCTTATTGGTGCAGTGCCACCGTAACCCACAGTTGTATTTGTCTGCCATTAACTTTCATTGTTTCTTAAAGGCGATGTCCTTCTTGAAGTAGGCTATGTATTATAAAGTATGTATTATAGAGTAAGCAACATCTAGATTTTTAGTTATTACGTAAAATATATTAAGTTGAATATGGGAGGCATGCAATGCAGTGATTATGTACACAAAGCTGTTATTTTAAACAGTAGGCTATTGCCTTGAGCATATTGTTATATGTTACGTATTAATGTTACTTCATAATGTTTGTTTATTGCTCCCTGTTTCCTTGGCCAACTGTTTTATTTTTTCCACCCACACTATACTTAACACCATTATTTACCAAGCTAATTTTGTAAAACTAAAGTGTACAGAGTAAACACAGTATGTTCATATGGTCTGAACTGCCTTACAACTTTGTTGTATTTCAAATTACTTTACAGCTACCTGAAGAGGAAGACAACTTTCCATCAATCGTGGAATATAATAACCACATGATAAATAAAGCCTCGTAAGTATAACTTCCAAATAAATCTACAATACAAGAGGCCTGCCCTATGCAGTATATTCTACCAAGCTGTATTCTCAGTTTGCTGCCATTATTGCTACAAAACGTAATATCTCAGAATGTCCTCAAGGTGGCAGCAGATCACGATTTCTTATTAGCTGGGTCGTTTGCATGACTCATCAATTCATGCACGTTGTGAATATTCCTTACTATTATTGTGTGAACAACAGATTGGACATTATGGTGCACACAGTATGGCAAGTGTTAACAATGCGATTTGATTCTGAGCCTATATATTGTGTTGTTTTGGAAAATGTGATAGTTGGATTGTGTGAATGACTATTGAGTGACCTTGAAAATACATTTGTTATTATATGCTTTGTTTAGTTTTTTTTATGTAATAGGGTTTTCTTTTTATTAGCTTTCAAGACTAGAATATATAATCTCCAATATAATTGTTAAATCACATCCTATAATTGATTTATACTCTAGTTTGTCCATTTTAATTTTGTGTTTTTGTCAAATACTATAAATATGAACAAAATATTTGTTTGTTTGTTTACAGAGTGGAGTCAAGTTTCAGTGTTGAGCAATAATAGCTGGAAATTCAACCATTTATGTCTCAAGGTCATCCTGATTAAGTTTAACATATTAAACAAACTGAAGAGATTAATTGTAATCATGTATTTGTGATATTTGTTTCAAAAACGAATCAGATTCTTATTGTCTTTTACAACTTCTTTCGTGTAAAGTATTTTATACGATTGTATGTCTTACCGTATTATGGTGTATGTTATTTAAAAATATTTTGCATGACAACTAATATCCAAATGTATTCAAGTAAATAGCAAAAAAGCATAACATATATTCTGATGGCCACGGTGACTATTTCCTTTAGAAAGAAATATCTTTATATGTTATAATTTTTTATATATACTAAAATACTGTAAATTAATAAATATAAATGTCAAAGGAAAGCAGAATATTCTTAATTTGTGATTGTGAAGATGTGAATTTTTTTTATAAGTAAACATTGTTCTCTTGTTCTTTTTTTATATAGAAATGTGTAATTATGTAAAAACTACATTATAAATTATTTAATAAAATATATTTTCTTTGATATTAATGTTTATCTTATTTCATATTACTGCAAGTGTAAGATTGTTGTGTATGTCTAGTACTGTATGTAATTATGTCAGTCCTCTCTTTATGTGTTGATTTAAAAACTAAATAGTGCTTGTGTTATTGTTCAATTTTACTTTAATTTTTTTCAAACCAATAAATAAATGTATTAATACACAAAGTATTTTAATATTGATTTGTCAAATTGTAGTCATAACTGGAGTTTAGAAGCCACCATGCTTGTTTCTCCAGATAGTTCAGAGAAAGGGCAAAAGGTCATAAACTCTTAATTGGGACACTATAATGGTATAGAAAATTACAGCCACAGTTCATCGCCATGGCCTCAGGTCAAAGGTCAGTCAAAGAGTAAGGTCAGTCAGGGGACTGCACATGCCTAAAGAGCCATGTGCCATATTTTATTGAAAGAGGAGCCTATTGACCAATAAAGGAAAAACAAAATTAGCAAATTTGTTGAACTGAATTGAATGAAAGTTTTGAACTTTTGTAAACACTAATTTCTATATCTTACCTCAATGTAGATCCACACTGAGATTCAGTTGAAATAATTCCTTTGTGGTACTAAAATACTGTATGTTGAGAAACAATTGAATCAATGGTATCTGACGTTTCTGTTCATTGTGAGTTGTATGGTATGGAAGCTGAGGATTTATTAACAGTTCAACATTCGTTTAATAAACTATAAATATTGCATAACTGTATATTTTATAATTGAATATAATAAACGTCTCTTCCTCAAGTCAATGATAATTTTCAGGAGTTTTACATGCTCTGCCTGTAGATGGCGGGGCTGTGGCAGCAACAGGCCCATGGTGGGGCTAAATGATTCCCACACATGGGCAGAAGCTAGGCTTTCCTGCTAACAAAGGCCGGCTTAGCACTGTTTTTCTTTTGTCATCAGTAGCGTGTTCTAGTAAAGGGGGTAATGGTGCCACAAGTGCTCCAATTAAACAAGACGCCGTCCTGCTGGGAAGAAGGCAAGCCTCACTGTTCCCCCAACCCCAACCCCCCATGCCTCAGAAACCCACACGCACCCCTACTGGCTTCAGGCTAACTCTCAAGCAACACCGCCCCTTCCCACACCCTCGGGCTATACTACTCTCACTCACTCTGCTAATGTTTATTCATCAACCACTTTAGTGGCAAGTTGCAGAGGCCTGGTAAGGAACCTCTGGGTAAAATGGCTGTAGTGCTTGAAACCCTTCTGTATCCCAGTTTGGACATGTCCTGACCCGAGGCATGGCTTCCACTGGGACAAACATGAGCCAGTAGGTACACCCTGGACGTGAGTGAAAAACGTGGCTAAGGAAGAGGGTGGACTGGTGGGATAGCGAGAGAACAAGGCCTCATTTTCATTGCCACCCGGGCTCAATCAAGATTTTTGATTGACAGGTTCAGCAGAAGAGGATGGCAAAGGAGGTCCGGGAATGGCAGCTATACAAAACAGAATGGAGGCACTGAGACGCTCATTAGGGATGAAGAACATACCAGAAACGTTATGTTTTCTCTGTACACCGACCATAGTGGTGGTGACTTACTTGAGATTAGTTTGTATGCTGCTATACACTGCAACATAGAACATACACCACGCTATAAGACCACGGGCTACGTGGGAGGTTGTGTAAAGGCACCTCTTGGTTATTTATCATGGGTAGCTTTTCAGCCAATAATATAACTGGTCCATAAAGCCCTTAGAAATGGATCTAAATATATAGCTAGTGAGTTTGTTGTAAAACCTCAAATATACATTGCATAGCTCAAGTCTTTCTGCTATAAAATTCTACTGACCTAATTTTACAAGTGTCAATCAATGTTTGAGGGTCTGCAGGGCTTAGAGATGTAGTCAAAGCTTCATGTTCACTTGCCTATAAAAAGCCCCGTAAAAAACACTATTGAAAACCTCCACAAGTCAATTAAACTGTTCATAAACTATGTCGCGTCCTAGTCTTACCTTTATTCTTCATTGGCATACGTTTTTTTTATAAAATGACAATGTAAAACAGTAAAAGTGACTTAGATTACTAGAGTTATGTGCATTCATAGTATATAGGCCTTGTTTTTGGGGGGTGCACAAATTATAATTACTAACTCCAGGGTTGCCCATAGCATATTCAGGTCTGACTGAATAAATTAATCTAGGCAAATTGAAAAGTAGGTTACATTTATTATGTTTAACTATTAAGTAAACGTTAACTAAACATTTAACAATAAAATAAATCACCAAAAAAGTAATGTAAACGTATTCCAGTTTGACAGCATATTAATCTATTTTCCTCTTTGTTAATAAGGAAGGCACATAGTCCAACCACCCAGCGGCATCTTACTTTGTTAAAGCCCCCACAGATGAACTTCACTGCTCTGCCCACAACAGGTATCGACGAGACCTCCCCAGGCCACTAACTGTCCACAGAAGCTGCTTAAGTGTCCCTATCGGACCACAGCAGAGAGGAACAGCAGATTAGCCATGATCCTATCCGCTCGCGGCTAGCCCCTTCATACGCTCCGTTACACCGTCATTTAGAGGGAGGAGGGATCGCCATTCAGGCCAGTGATATGAATCCCAGACGTGGGGACAAGAACAGCCCTTTCAGCCAGTTCAGAGAAAAGGCCCTTTTTGGGACCTCTAATTCTGGTTGCTAGGGGCTCCTGCCTTCAGCGGTGGACTCCCGTTGTGAAAGGACAAAGCGTTTTCATCCAGTGATGGTCGCTAGGGGAAGCAGAATGTATAGGGAGGGACAGCCTGCCGTTGTCCCAGACGAAATGTCTCTCTTAAGGCGGGCGGGATCTGGTGATTGACAGGTGGCTACACGCTCCACTGCCGCTCACCCGGGAGGTCTTGGGGACCTTATATCTACTCTGGAGTGTGTGTGAATGTGTATGTGTGTGTATGTCAGTGTGAAAGTAGTCTGTAGCATACTGTAGGTTGTAATGTGGTTATATTGGTTAGCCTGCTAGTCATTATCTGGTGGCGCTTGTTTTGTGCAATATTATTTACACATTCTTGACATCTTCAACGCTGTCATATTCAACTATATGTTCAATCTTCCTCAATGCGGTGTGCACTAAGCTTTGCACAATTAACTTGCTGTAACTCTAGCAATGGCTTAACTATACACTATACTATACTGGCGGTTTTAAATGATATGACTTGAAAATCATCAATGGTTTACTGCGGTAGTTTTGTGTTATTAAAGCGTGTGAGCGTGCATCAAATGGATTGTTGAGAATGTACAGTCCTGTGCATCACGCTCTTTGTGCCGGCGACGTCTAAACAGCCTGTCTGAGAAGCATCGTGCGGGGGTGGGGAAAGGGGGAAAGGGGGGGTGTATGCTGACAGACAGGGGATGGGCGGGATCATGGGACCACAAGGGGATACACACACACGACACAGCCTGCTCTCCACTAGACGTCTGGGACTGTCTGGGCCCTCCACTCCCAGACAGGAGCCCCCCATACAAGCCCAGATGCAGAGCACACCCATCCCTCTTTCCCCTTGACCTTGACTGCCTGTCAGTGAGGTTCAGCAGACAGTCAGGGTCAAAGGCTAATGCAGCCGCCACACATCAGACAGTCCCCAAGTCCCCAGCGTCCATGTCAAAGCTCAGTGGCAATCACCCAACATCAGCCTGTTGGAATGTGCTTGGGAATTCCAGTAGATATGCAGTGGAAGATACAGAGGCTACTTCCAGCATTCAGCTAAAGTTATTACCAACGTGGAAATAGTACACTGCTTGAATTGGAGTCTTATGATCTGGAATTGCACGGCAATATTCCAAGATAAAAATGCTAGGATTTATCATGCTCAAATTGTGTGATTCAGGGAGAATGAGGAATCATTTTCCACATGAATTGGTCACCAGTCCTGACCTTGGCCCCATTGAAAGTATTTGAGGTGTGCCTGAGAAGACTTCAAGTTGTCTAAACAATTCCACACCAAATGCGAACTGTAAACACTGCAGCAAAGGTAGTCACTAAAGTAAATTTTGAGTTTGTGACTTTTTATGTCAGGCGGGTTTGTGTTTTACAGGTTTTTCAAACAATAGGAAATTAATAACTGTGTCCAAGATAGGCTGTACTCCAGGGGTAGCCAACACGGTGCCCGCGATCACCTGGTCGCCCGCAAGGACGACAAGAGTCGCCCGCAGAGGCAGAGCATGTTCATGAAATAGCACTATAGTCGCCATGCAGCTCCATCTGAAAATGTTATTTGTGTTGCTGTTTTTTTACCAATAACACTTGCATTGATGTACATTTGAAAATGGCAATATTGAACTTAACATTTTCAAAACAATGTTGTATGAATTAATTTCGCGTGACAACGAACCATCTCAGTATCTGAGACAAGCAAACGGGCGCCGCTACGGGAGCTAGAAAAAAATAAACAAAGACAAACATGACAGAAAAGCTAGAAAACTTAGTATTTTTGCAATGATTATGAGTAAGTTATTTTTTGTAAATGAAGTAGGCCTATCTCTGACTGTCTGACTGTGGCGACGGCAAAGCGGCGCAATTTAGAGACTCCGATGTCCAAATGGGGGCAAGTAGCCTACGATTGTTGGTGTCGGCTATGTCCGGGAACTTGCCAGAGCAGCTGAACCGGGATCTGGTTATACGTGCAGGTTTAGTAGCCTATCCAATGAGAGTCAGTGGACAGCAGCAGTAGCGCAGCTGATGATGTTCATGGGAATGGTGTTTGATGGAAACATGATTTGAAGATGTGACATTTAAAGGTAGGCCTAATAGTATAGTCGGCTATTGTAAGCTAATACACTTTTAGTCAAATTCAACAAATACCGCCTATAGGTTTCTATTTTACCGATCTCTGCATGCTAAAATAATCTGGTAGGCTAGTCTACTTCTACACAGCCCTTCATATTATTCAGTTCCATTGAAGTAGCTCTCCAAAAATGTTGGTGACCCCTGCTGTATCCAGTTACGGGATGTACATTGTAACAAATGGCTTGGGAGAATTATTAAACTAGGAGAAAACAACCATTCCCTGGTATACCCAAACACAAAATGTACTTAATGGTCTATATATAAGCTCCATGTGTGGATGGCGGTGGTTGCCTTTCCTGCAACCATGTCTCCTGTGTCGGGTAGCGCAGACCAAATGGATGATGTGCGGACCTGGTCGTGTCTAAAGGACCAGGACACATCCTCCATACCTTTGACGGAGAACTTATATTTATTTTGACTAAACTACAACATTTATACAATGTGTTAATTCTTAGTGCACAATGTGAGACGTTTAGTTCAATGGAAAATTGAGAATTATTGTTGCCCTATTGCATCCTAACCATCCTGGAAGGGTGGATTCCTCCCTCTGTGGTCCCTTCCCAACGTTTCTTCTCTTTTATACCCATGGAGGTTTTATGGAAGTTTTTCCTTGCAAGTGAGGAGGAGCAGCTTCAGGGTTTGTTGTTTCTTTCCATGTGAAATGTGTGCTTATAAAGTCCTTTGAGACTGTAATGCGATTAAGGTCTATATTAATAATTTTGACTTGACTCCATTGGGGATTGTTTCCAGTCATTGCCTCCTAATGGGCGTAGACCTGATAATTTTTGTAACTTTTTAAACTTTTTAACCAATTAAAGTTGCTACAATTGTTTGTATGTTTCATCTCTGGAAATTCATTTTGAAACAAACATCTGACATACTCACACTTACACCCCAGCTGTTCACTGATTAGCCTGCCCCTCAGAGTGGCTGAGCGATCCTTCATGTGAACAGGGTTTCCAGACACTCTTGAGTTGTGATAATGCTGGTGGTAGGGGCAACTGTTGGTTTCAGGTGGGTATAAAACTATGTATATTTTAAACGTCTGTTGTTCTCCTTTAACCTGATTGTAGCCTACAACGTAGTATAATTTATGCCATACATAGCAGCCATCAGCCTTGCCTTTACGTTTTACCACTGACATGATTATCTTGGCCTGGAGCCAATAAGGACAGAGCTAGTGCTGTAGCTAATATGAGCTAGAGGAGAGGCATGCGCACATGGTATTGAATCTAGCCTTCATTGCTCTCCTCATTTTCTCCCCGCCAGTTACTGATTTCATTTTTTTTTTTGTAGCCCTGTTCCTTTTGTCTTTAAATTAAACGAACTGACATATTGAGACTACGTGCCTATAGCCTATACAATTTAACACTTCACAGGAATAAACTAGTTTATTGTTCTAGGTTACATTTTTTTAAACCTGATGTCTTTAAAAACGAAAATATTGGTAGGCCTAGGTAAATGCTTATGCGCGGCAGAAAAAAACTGTAAGTCATGTTCCCATGGTGTCTACTGCATCGTAGGCTATTCTGGTCCTGGATCGACCGGTCAAGTTGAAAATAATTACACCCTTATTACGATCGCGCATACAGCAGCCGATATAGAAGCAGATTGTCTTTAAAGACATATACCCACATGCCACATGTAGGCTAAACCAGTTGCCTATAAATATGTCTGGCCAAATAGGCCACTGAACACCCGTCACCACCAAGGATGTTCTCTTGGTATGCTAATCTAAAACATCTAAAACGGGTTTCAATTAATTGTGACAGTTTTTATACTGGGCTATATTAGATTTAAGAAGATAGAAGAAAATGTGCACTGATTATATTTTTTTTTCATTAGGCTAATATACCTGTCTGATAAGACTAAATGCCTTAGTTTATAATGCTTCATATACATTTTCAGTTCAGTTATCCACAGTATATGCCCATCATGTAAATAGTAATACTACTATTCTAATTTTAGTTGTCATAATTGGGACAGCAAATAATTTGTTTTCGTAAGTCTAGCCTAGGCCTTTTTATTTTTGCTTGCACAATACTTTATTTTCGTTTTTTATTTTTATTTGTATTTGCCATGGATAGATACACATAATATTATTATAATCACTAATATCTATAGCCTTTTCAATAATTTCGCCAGCCTTGTTAAATACGTTTTCTTTTTCTGATTATAGTAGAGCTATTTTATTATGATTTAAAAATGCGTGCATTCTTGCTCGATTAAGATTAGATTAATGTAACTGTATCATGTATTGGGATGTTGTTTTAATACAAATAGCCAACGCTATATGCCTGTAATCTTAAGGGCACCAACCTCACGTTAAATATTTGCCAGTCAGATATCAGTATCTTATATGTAGCCTACCATTCTCCTGGTGTAGAGGGCATTACTTGGCTAACGATGGCATTAACCCCGTTTCCTAGATCCTCTAAAATAAATATTTGTACAGTTTTCGTTTGTCATGTAGTTTACAGTCCATACTAATTTATGCGAAATATCTCATTAAAGGCTATTGCATTTTAACAATAAACAATTCCTCACTTTCTTATAGATTATCTTTTACATAACAAACACATTCAATGACGTCACCATTTTGACTCCAACAGGATCAGATTTCAGTTATTTTTTGTAGTTAAGACTAGTCCTCTTTTACAGTATAGTGTATATATATATAAGCATTCTTGCCATACTAGTTTGGATTAACCATGAGTTTCTTAAAAGAGGAACCAATTGATTATATAAAAAAAAAAAAAACTCGGGCAAGAAATGGGGGCCTGGGCCCCTATAGGGACCCCATGGCAAAACTAAAAGAGCCTGCCTTCAATAAATTAGGAGGAGAAGGGGAGGTGGGGTGGCTTGTAGGATACATTAAATCAGCCTGATTAGGATTTTAGGCAAGGCGAAAGGACTGCCTGAGTGATAGTATTCACATTATGCAAGAAAGGTCAGTGCAGAGAAGTTCACAGGCCCCATCCCCATTCTTATGCTAAAGATTCACATATAGACACAAGTTACAAAAGGCATAAGCTGCTCCTTACTTTCCCTCCAAAATTGTTTATATTCCATGGCTGATCTGCAAAAGACTAAAAATTGCTTCTATTCTTCTCAGTCTCTTAATTGGCAATTAGTGTTGATATGAAAATATGTAGGCCTATTCAAAGTTCTTTAGAACATTTTCTGAGAAACAGCTCTTGGGGGAAATAAAGGTCTTAATCAATGTCAATGGCAATGCTTTAAAATATATTTTAGACTAGATTGCCTTCTATAGATGTACAAACAATTTGATTTCTGAGAGTGGGTTTGTTCATTAGAGAATCAGCTATTTTCTTTCAATTTCCAGCACTATTTAATTCAGTTTCTTAAACCCTCAAAAAATATGTATTTTCCTGTTCATTTGTCATCCCAATGATCACTGGGGATTTGGAGGAAATGACCACTTCATTAGTGGCCCTTGACCTATGGCTTTGCCTCAGACAGGTTTTGCCCTCTGCCTCTTGGCTTGTTTATTGTTCTCTAGGGGACTGTCCAGACCATGACCTTCTAACCCCTGATGACACTGGGGCCAGATAAAACAGGTTTCTGCAAGCCGGCCTGTCTTAACACACTCCCATCAGAAAGTGCTTTTTCACCTAACTAGCTGGTACAGGTCAATACTGAGAGAGAAAGGTTAAATGAAGGAAAGCTGTCCACACAAAGCATCTAATATTTAAGAAATACATTATCATATTAATTGGTTGAGAAATGATTGACAAAATAGAGAGTATATAATATATACTGTATATATTCTACATTTTTATAGGCCTGTGATTTTCTTTGCAAAATAACACAGAATGTTGGACTGGGATTCCACTTTTTTCTACTTTCAGAATTTAATAATATAACCCACAGCAACAATTCATTCAACCATTTTAGTAGTTGTTTTGTTTCTTATTGTTATTACTGTAGTCTATTTGAGCAATAATACATCTATATAGCAACACTATTGCCTGCTTTCGTTTCATTTATTTTGAATTAATGTAAAATCTGTTCTCATATGAGTAGGCTGAATATAATACAAAAATATATATTTCTAGAACAGTAAATCAGCCGATTTAAAAAAATAACATATGAGAGAACATACTCAAAACAACATACAAAAATAGAACAATTAAAATGAGACAATTGGTGGAAAAGCAACATCAGAAATATGTTATTGTCACCTATTATATGTCACTCAGACAGGGATTCTATTAATGTTAAGTAAATAATCCCTCCTTGACCTTGATGGCTGAACAAGATCAGACTGATGCCGATTGAGGTTAAAGGTGAAATATATAGCCTTCACTGACCAGTACAATAATCCTAAACCTGATTAAATGTCAAAAGTATAAGTTCGGGCTTAACACCATTGTTAATTATTAATAATAATAATAATAATAATAATAATAATAATAATCATCATTAAAATAATAATAATAATAATTAAAATGTTTTATACTATTTATATTATACTGTAATATGTATTATTTTTCTATAGTGAAAATGTACATTTCTTTTTAATATATCTTCAGTGAGTTATGCCATCTCACTATAGGAGTGATTCGTGCATGTCCCACCCACCTTCTGGTGTGCAAATCGCTGCCATTCAGCAGCAAATTCAAACTTAATAGCAGCTGTCTGAGGGGTCACCCATATACTTCTCACACATTGACTCTGTCAAAACCCAGACAACCACTAGTGCAGGATAGCATACTTCAGGCCTATAACATGTATCCGAATAACGAGACAATTCTTTCCCTGTGGTTATCAGAATTGAGTTTAGAGTCAAAACTTTGTTTTTACTTTATGCACGTAAATATTTTATGATGTCAATTGTTTATTAAGCATAGACTTTCTGCTCTTGTGCTCATTGAGTGACTGACTGCACTCATAAAGGTAGTCTTCTAGATGGTCAACATAGTCTACTGGCATTTGGTATATGCTGACAGTTCGTTATTTAGAACCCAACTACTATCAAAGAATATGACAATATTCTGAATTTGGTTAGACTACACATATTGCATATTATGTTTGTAGCCTATATTAATAAAAAATAATACCATATTCCTATAGCTGACACTAAATTGCAAATACATTAATTCTACGGTATATTTCAAGAACATATTTGAAGGACAGAACATTTCAGCAGTGCAGATTTTTATTAAACATTAACATGTTCCCTTACATTTATGCTACACTGGCACAGACAAACACACACACATGCACACACGCACGCACAAGCACACACACACACACACACACACACACACACACACACACACACACACACACACACACAAACGCACACAAACCATACTGAAAATGCAACACCACACTTAAAATGCACATTTTTACTATTACATTAAAATACATTACTATAACAACTTGACAACTTGACTGGTGAGTTTATGTTTTTGCAATTAAAATATTATATTCATCCATACATCTTTAAACATTACAGTTTAGAATTCCATACTAATACAGTGTGTTTGAAATAGATCTTCATCATTGCATTTCATATGTTGGACATACACACTCTTGGATTTACACACACACATATAACATGCTACATGTTGATGGATTGGTACAGTCTCTGTGTTTTTAGACCAGGCAGGTTCCAAAATATTCAAGCATGCAGATTCTGGACTGATCCAGACCTGTGAAGAAATAACAGGAGAAGGAAAACATTAACCACTGATTGGATTCAGAAGCCTTCACTAATCACATAAACCTCCCTCCCCCTAAATGTTTTGCCATAGGCTGATACACAACAAACAATTATTTAAAGAGTAACAAATGTTAATATGATCTCACAAACCATATATCACATATTATTGATCATTTAGAATGTCAATTATGTATTTAAATAGTGCATACAGTGTTATAGCATAACAAAATAGAAATTTGCCAGACATAAGCGACAGCTATGCATTTCCATTATGTTTAGGATTAACTTTAATAGTGCCAACACTCAATACAACACGCAAGTGTTTTGTCGAATGCCTTGGCGTTCAAGCTTTTGTAGTTGTTGTTATATCACACATTCTACGTTTTGATATAACCCCCCCCCCCTCCCCCCCACAAGAAAACAGTTTCCTTTCTTGTGCTCTGATAGGCTCCGTGCGCTCTGTTTTTCGGCTCTCCCATTTTCCAGCTCGTATGCACGGAGGGATCTCAAGGCTTTTATCCCCACAGGGAACCAGCCCATACTCTTTCTCTGTCAATTTTCACCCACTCCCCAATTCAGAAAAGCCCTTTCTCTAGCCAGCCTCACAATGACGGATTTGTCCCTCATTC
The DNA here is from genome assembly GCA_027564755.1 of Amblyopsis hoosieri. Classification (NCBI taxonomy): domain Eukaryota; kingdom Metazoa; phylum Chordata; class Actinopteri; order Percopsiformes; family Amblyopsidae; genus Amblyopsis; species Amblyopsis hoosieri. The sequence continues at coordinate 21,690 of JAODUE010025335.1, forward strand.
TCTTTTGTCCACGTCTGATTTTTTTTTTTTTGGGCTGCTCCCTCTCTGCAGACAGCATGGAGCGTATGCAAATATATGCTGTTTAATTTTGAAGACCCCTCCCCTGAATGAACAAGCCCTCAAATGAGACCACAATGGCCCACACTGAGACCCACATTTACAGGGGACTGGAAACATGCTTGTATTACCATCAGTAGATTTGCATGCTTTCGCTGACAAACATTGATACAGACCGACATGTACACACACACATGCATCCACACACGGACATGCACACACACCCACACACACACTACACAATGGGAATAAAGATTCCTCAATGGGTTAAGAGATGACAATTTTCCACAAAAAAATTGTAAAAGAAAGAATATGACGATTCATAGTTTGCCTAGAGTGAGAGACATTTTTTCATGACGGAGTCATAAATTATGAAAATCCTCTTTTTAAGGGTGGGTAATAAACACTACAACATATTTGACATGATACAGACATTACACGGCAATCCTTTTATAATATCTTAACAGACACCAGCTCCTACAAAAGGTACCAAAGTAAACCAACGATCACAGAGGATGGAGGTTCAGACAGAAGTTGTCTAGACATCAAAAGACTAGAGGGGGTTTAGAGGGAGGGGCTTATAAATGAGATGGGACGGGGGGTGTATGTCCACCTCTGGAGTATGGGAAGACTTCAACAAGAGTAGAAGGTGAGATTGGAGGTCTAACTACTGTGATTAATATATTACCCCGTTGAAACTAACATTCACAAACCTTCTCACTTTATCTGTGTGTGTGTGTGTGTGTGTGTGTGTGTGTGTGTGTGGCAGGGGGTTGATGTCTGTCGGACAGCTCTGACAGTTCGGCCTTTTCACATGTACATTACTGAGCTGGCCGGGCTCTTTCCCCTAGCAACCTTACGGGTCAAAGGCTACACACACACACACACACACACACACACACACACACACACACACACACACACACACACACACACACACACACACAATCCCCTTCCTATATAGCTGGGTGGCCACAGATATTGCCTCTGGCTAACTACAACCATGAACCTGAACTTGACTGATTCCTGGCTCTTAGTGTGGATCCCATTGGATGTGAAAAAGCAGAGGGGAACTGTGAACATATATTAATATGATCTGTTCTGATTTTTCATTCTCAGTTTGAACAACATACTGGTACAGTATATGTACAGTATTACCAGGAAAGGAGGTCATGTTAAGGATTCTTGCTACTCATCTCTTTCTGGGGTGATTACAGAGGACTGCCTGTATTAAAGGCTCAGTCCGTTAATTCTCTACGTTCAATGGGGGGAGCATGTGACTTCTACTTGTGGCAGACAGACAGGCCTAATCTGAAAATCCAGCGATGGAGAAACTTTTCTCTGTCTTCCAAAATACTTAATGCCAGGCTTAGTCCTAGATTAAGATAAGATACATTTGTATTTAAGAGCCCTGTTAAGGCTCACAAAATGGACACAATAAAAAAACAGTTACTCCGGCTATACCCCCAATAAATCCTAATTTCTACAAATCTCTATTAAATCTATAAATTAGACAAAGATGACAATTACAAATACCCCGCTACAGAAACAAAAGTGTTTGCAGAAGGACACCTAATTTTGCTAAATGTGTCTTGTAAAGCAACATTCTCACACTGTACACTACAGATGACCCAATCTTTTGATAACTCAAAACTCACCTAAGACAAAATTGACAGCACATCAGTCACATCCAACACCACGTGTATCCAACTCCAATTGTTTAAACACTATAAACCTCAACAGAAGAACAACCCCTTCCTAAAAAGAGCCACCATATCTTTGGATCTTCGGGTGTGCTGTTTTTTTTGTTTTTTTTTACACCACCATATTGAGACGCAATGAATATCCACTGTTTTCTCGCTTCAGAAGCAGCGATCAAGTAATATTTCCACTAACACCATTTGTGTTGCTAAAAAACGACTACCCTGACGGAATGGTGTTGGATGTCCAATATGAATGTCTTCCCTCTTGCGTCCTGCCTAAAGCGATGCTAAGCATATCGCAGATGAGCAGCACATATGCAATTATAATGATGGCATGGAGCCTTTCCAAAAGAATAACGGGAGGGAATTGCCTTTTGACATGTCACCTGCACCATGGGCCTTACATATCACACAGAGCACTGTACAGTACGCGTTTCATTAATAATCATTATCCTCTGGTTACATCACTACAGCACTCGGCAGCACCCCACCCCTTGCCTTAGCTGAGTCATTCAGTGATTCACTCAGTTGACTGTCTTGTATTATAACTCCAAATGACAACGTCAAATGTGTGTATGCACTAAGACCACCCCCAATACCATATAGCTTTGCGCAGTGTTACTACTGTAAAATGGATCAATGTATTGCAATGCATCCGCATCACCTAACACAAGACAACACGCATAGCATGCTGCAGTGGTGTAGGCGAGTGTTTCTCATGCACCACGAGCATGAATGCATGCATGTCTAATTCTGGGGAAAATCCCCATCCTCATCTCACAGTAAAGGCCAACAACATTTCTATGCCTTTCAGACATGCAGAGGAGGCTGAATAGACTAATGAACAGTCAGGTGGCACTCTAAGGCCTGGATATCCCCCCCTCCCATCAAACACACATACCCTCGCCTCGTGCACATTAAAACTCGGGGGGCTCACAGGACCCCGGTGATCTGTGTGATAGTCTAATGTCTCAGGCATCTGCTCCTGTCTGGTCTGGAGGGGCTGTTCCCACCCTGCCCCCCAACACCAGGGCCGCAATGGTGGGAAAGCAGGCTCTAGTTTTGTTTTTTTTTAACACAGGGCTTGAAGGGGGGAGGGGGTGGGGGGCTATTGAAGGGGGAGAGAGAGTGGGGATGAATGATAATGTGCGAATGCGAGGCGCTGTTCATTAACGCACACACGGGCTGCAGCTGCACACATCGGTGCTGAACACACACACACACACACATGTCTGTCTCACGTTTTTGTCCTCCGCTTTGCTGCGAGTCGCCATGGGCACGAGCCTGCAGTATCCAAAGCATACATGTGTGTGTCCCCGTGTGGAAACATTCATTTTATACCACCTTCTTTTTTCATTTTTGCATGAAATGCCCAAGATTGTTGCACTTATAAAGGTTATGTTCGGTGCTGTATGCAAAGTTGCAAGTGACATTTCCATGATTTATGCAAAACATTACAGTACATGTCAGTAAAATAATTTGCAAAAATATATAATTTTAAACCATAAATGTGCTAGATTATTTGTCCTCAGTGTTGTTGTTTGGCAGTTAGCTATACAGTAAATTAAATTAGATAGCATAAAGTATCATAACGTGTATAAAATGGGTAACATGTTTAATTTCCTTTCACATCCTCAATACACAAAACACCACGATTTTGTGCAGGACCATAAATGAACTGAAATGCAAGCCAAGAGGAATTCTAAATAATTCTACAATATTGATGCATGTTACATTTTGTAGATTATTTTAACAATTTCATATGGCATTTTATTTCACAGCAAGTCATTTACTGTATACAATAATAATGTGTGTGTTTCTTTTTGTTTCATATGATTGTTATTGAACATTATCAATTTGGATTTCAACAAAAAATTTGGAACAAAACCATTGTGGCATTATAGCCTACAACTGTGGCACAGAATGCCTCTCCACAGCGCAAGGTAGAGGATTAAAGTAGGCCCGTGACTAGACAGCATGGCAGCTTTCCTTCAGCCGGTGCCAGCTCATTAATTTTATTTGCTAGCCAACCCCATCTCAACCCTACACACACACACACACACATCTCCTCATCACCCATAACTGCTAATTAGCTAAAGCGTAGGATGGAAGGGAACAGAGAGGAAAGTGGGAAGAAGGTTGTGTGATTGGTGGAGGAAATAGAATCCCACTCCCACCCCAACATGCCACTGGTATCCAACCTAGGCATCCCATGATGCAACTCACCTTGTGTGCCAGTTCAGCCATCTTAGGCGCGGCGGCGACCGGACACTACATCACCCCAATCCCAAGATGGCTCCTGTCACTGTGGGCCAAACTCTGTGGGGGGTGGTCTTTGTCCTCCTCCTGGCATGGCCGACTATGCACCCCTCATCCACCCCCCCCCTCCTCCCCCTTTGGCAGTGCAGATGGCATTAGAGGGCTTGTGGGTAAAAACACTGGAGGGCAGGAGTAGGGGTTCTTGCCGGTCGTTTTTAATTCCTGAAGGTTATTTCTGCCATCTGGGTTGTTTCTTCTCAAAGAACTTCGGGTGGAGAAAATGTGAAACCTGCGGCAATGAGATGGAAGAGGGCAGGAATGAAACACTAAACCCTAACAAAGGCTGTTGTCGTGTTATGTAGGTATATTGCATTAATATTATTTCCATGTCCACGTAATAATGGGAATAATGGGACAATATAGAAGTGTAAGTCTATTGGCCATGCTAGTGAAAGCGGTGAGAAAGGCGATACAGTGGCCTCTCTGTCTTCAAAATCTTGCTCTGAATCACATTTGCATTCAGCCTGTTGTGACAGTAAGCTAGGTAGTTAACCGAGTGAATGAACGCAAGTTATTTTGCTCTTTAGGCCTAACAATAAGGGTGGCATTCTGTAGGCTGAACATATGCAGCGCTGAAGTACCAAGTTGAAGTTCACATCTTGCCCTTGCACTTCTTATTGAAGCAAGACACAATGAATCTCGGAGGCCCTGAGACCAGCTAGAAATACAGTCACTAAGTGTTTTTCTTAAACCTGAATGTGTGGGCTACCACTCAACTTCTATTAGAGCCCATACGTATCTACAGTAAAGAATAAGGAATGCATTATATTAGCTACTTTATACTATGTAGCCTATTCATTGGCTTGTTAACGCAGACTATACTTATTATAACTATTACAAATATAGTTGTTAAATATAAATCCACTGTTAAACATTGTCATTTAAAAGTTTTTTTTGTGTTTTTGATTTTCTTGTTTTTTCCTTGCCTGATCCAAGATGGGGCCCTTTCATCCAAGAGTAACCTGTTTGCCATTCAGCACCAGTGCTTGCCCTCCTACATGGACAGCTCCTGCCTCCTGTCTCAAGTTTAACCGTCAAAAATAATGTTGCTTTGATTAAACTTGATTTAATTAATATGTGTAAGCCTATTCAATTAGAATTAATAATCTTATGCCTACTTATCAGGATTATCCAAATTGAATCAAAGGACAATCTTGTGTTCAGCATTAGCCTATTATACCTGCTACTAAACCTATACGATCTATTCGGATATGCCCACACTTTAGACAATGTCGTGATTTTTAACTTTTGTAGAAGAAATTACATAGCCTATAGTAAAATGATGTCTTACCTTACATGCAGTCACGGTCAACATATCTCAAACGTTGCTGCCCAATCTCGTAATTGAATAAACGCAAAGTTGTGGAAGTCATTTTTACTTTCGGTTATCTAGCTTTATGACAGGTCATTAATAATCATACAGCTAGATAACCAAAGACAAAAACCGACCACCTTTCATATTCGAGCTTTTGGCAGACGTTGTGTTGGCTTGGTCCATTACACATCTATAACAATGTAAAATGAGATAGATTAATATTTAGGTATAACAATTGTAAGCATTTCACTATAGAAATAAACGAAACAGGACATATGGAATAAAGTGTATTTAGAAACGGATATTGAATTACATTTTTGTATAGACTAAACATCAATAATGGCACAGAATGAAGCAAAACTAATTCGGTACAGGCCAATCCATGGGTATGCGCTATAGCCATAGCCTACACGGCCTAATTTACAGGCTCATGTTGTAAGCCTATAGGCCTATAAACGGCCAGTTATCATAATCAATGCATAATTATCAAAATGCTATATATATTTTTTTTTTAATATTACAAAGAAAAATAAATTTTTATTAAAACTTTAAGGCCTACAACATTTAGCAATTGACCAAGCACAATTATTCTCACACTCCAGTATGGGTAAACACGTGGGTTTAAAAAAAAAGTATTTTATAATCTTGGATAATAAAACAGGCTAATTGTAAACTATTCATATAGGGAGTTTTTTTCTTATTAAGAGATAGCAGGCTTATAGGCCTATATTGTATTTGTTGTTTTTGACAGCTTAGTTCTCCTAAATAGCCTAACAAACTTAATGGGCTAAACATTTAGCCTAGTGAACTTCAAAAAATGCGCTTCAAGAAATTAAGTCTAATTTTTTATGAAATAACTGAATCGATTACATCAACTAAATTAAATTGCAGTTACGATACAGCTTTCAAAAACACACACGCCTACAGAGAGATAAAAAATGAGGTTGAGGCTAGATACGTAGCCTATCTAACAAATAATCTGCTAATGGGCTACATCGAAATATAGACGCGTAGTGATCTATAAGGGGCATGTGTGGTGTTGCTGAATCAGTGGGCGACACGAGTAGAACATAACCATGAACATGAACCAGGGACAACAGCAAAACAGGTTTTCAATAAGCGTTTGCAAGAGCATGGAAATGTCGTCCCAAGATCAACAAATTAATGGTAAAAAAACAAAAACGACACTAACTAGAATGAAATGTGTTCTAACATAATATATAAGTTCCATTGGCTCATGAGGCGACGTATAGGCTATACTGTATCTTCGCTTTTAATGAGAGTTGCAAATGGCCCATTTTCTAAACTAGGCTTTTATAACCTCGCCATCTTATTACCACTATTCTGACATAATATGCCTATATTATGTCAGGCCGAGTAGCTGTTTTATTATTATACCACTGAAATGCTCTATGAGCCTTTCTTCATGTTTTGTTTCTCAAGTCTCGATTCCCTCACCTCCGATGAAATGCATGCGTTTTCTGACCATTAAATAATTCGTTTAGAACAGAATATTTGAATAGAACACTAGATATAAAAAATGTTAAATTTCACAGAACACGCCTATATTGTCGTGATAATAACGACAACACGATTCGCTGCCAAATCTAACGCTTGATCATGTAGGCTCATGCTTATAGTTCTAGGCTATATAGCCTACTATAGCCTATTCAATTTAGCCTGCCTCACCTGTTTTGGAGATCCAACCGGCGAAACTGGAGACGTGTCTTCCAATTTATCCGTTTTGTAATTTTCCGCTCTCATATCGTTCCCTGTGTGTGTGATGCTCGTGGGTTAAGTCCGCTTTCCTCGCCAGTTCACCAGGTCTGCTCGCCTCCTGCTTGCGCGCCTCCTCTATAGTGACCGCGTCCTAGCCTAAGTGACGTCACCGCAGTGGCAGGTTGCCTTGTGACCAATCGCATTATCGGTCATATCTAGGGAATTGCGCGCGCGCGCATGTGTTAATGTGGTTCTTGACGCATATGAACATCCTTTGAGCATATTCATAATTCCCTCCAAATCCTATCTCCTATTTGAATGTAACAAAGGTAGCAGTTTTATTATGCTTATTGCGTTTATAGGCCGTTTGTTTTAGGCCTACGTTTGCGTTAGGCTGCCTATACGTTTAGCTTCAGTAGGCCTATTCATTCAATACAAACGATCAGAGTGAAACATGATTTAATCCAATGGGTGCAGTATACTACAAGTGCCTGGTGGTATACCAGGCTATGCCAGTAGGCCTATAACCACTTGGAAAAAGGTATAGTTCTACTACAAGTGAATAAAATGTAGACTATAGGATAATTTTGCTGGTGTCTTTGTGTGTCCACATATGCCTATATGCCTACAAAAACGACAGGTATAGGTCTACAAGTAGGTAGCCTATCTGTACTTTGATTTTAACCAAATATAGACAGTTTTGATATATGACTAGCCCACGTAAAAGACAACTGGCTAAATGATAATATGAATAGGCCTATAATATAGCCTAACAATTTTTTTCTTTTTAAACTAGGCATATAGGCATACAGATATGCCTATTCACATTCTATTGATACTTGCTTACTCTATCTCACCGATTACATCAGGAGAGAGATAGATGGGGGAAAGTATTGTGGTATGGTTATGTTTGATCTCCAAAAGGCATACTGTGGATCATGACATTCGACTAACAAAGCTAACAGCATTGGGATTTGACAGTTTAGCAATAAAATTGATTAGCTCTTATCTTGGAGGTATACGAAACAAATGGTGGATGTGGATGGAACTCTGTCCAAACCCATGCTCCTGGAATGCAGGGTCCCTCAAGGAAGCATTTAAGGCCCATTGTTTTTTTCTATTGTATATTAATGACATGAAATCTGCATGTACATGTGACGTCTTTCTACATGCAGATGATTCTGCATTATTGGTATCGCACAAGGACATATCTGAGGTAGAAATAGTATTGAGCAAAGAATGATCTCAAATCAGTAGATGACTATCTGACAATAAGCTGTCACTTCATCTTGGTAAAACCGAGGCCATACTTTTTGGTTCGAAGGTAAAGCTGAAGAAGGCTCCTCAATTCAGCATAATGGTGGGAAATATAAACGTCTCAGCCAAGGAATCTGTTAATTATTTAGGCTGTATTTTAGACATCTGGAGAAAGTATGTCTCAATTGGTGCTTACTAAAGAATATCTTCTTTTTTGGATAGAATTGCACTAGCATTAGCAGGGGCTCTCGTGCAGTGTCACTTTGATTACGCATGTCTTTCTAGGTATACAAGTGCACCTAGGATTCTTAAAAATATGATACAGACATCAAAAAATAAACTTATACGGTTGGTCCTCAAACTTCCATTTGGGACACATCTTCTTCCAGCTCATTTTATCAGCCTTAAATGGCTGAGGGTGGAAGAGTGAGTTTCACATCTTAAAATGTGTCTAATTTACAGGATTGTCAATTATATTGTTCCAAGGTACTTGTGCAACTATTTTACCAAAATAAGGGAATACCACAAACACACCACAAGAGGGAGCCATTATGTGGAATGGGCTGTAAATTTAGGTCAAAATACTGTAGTATAACTAAACATGTATATGGACTACAAACTACTGTATAATGTATTGGTATCGACATTTGTATTATTAAATAAAATTATGTTTTAACATGTTTGTAACTTACCCTTTACCATCTTAAAAAGGACCACAATGGAAATAAGCCGTAAGACTATTGATGTTTTCATTGTAGTTGGGGCATTTCTTGTTAGAGGTGCCGCTATTATTTTTTAAAAAAGCTATAAAGAAATTCAATCAAACAATCAATCAACTGTAATTATCATTCTACCCAATTGACTAGCTGTTCGCAGTATAACGCCTTATAGATATGCCTATTCATATTTAGTTATAAATATTAGACAATTAGACAGGTCTAGCGAAAGTGTGGGCTACAGGATCATCACAATTAAATTGTGAATCAATTTAGCAAAATATGACAATATGTCTCTTAACCGGTTTAAAGGCGCTTATTTATGAATTTCATAGCTAACAAGCAAACACTAACACTATAAACGCTGAATAGTAATATAAAAAATATGTTGGCTATAAAACATTGGATAGGCCTGCTTAGCCTACCTCTCTCATAGGTTACATTTACATAGGTCAATATACAGATATAAAATGGAAAGTTGTAGGCTACATTATTTGGGAATGACGAAGGTAGTCTATTTCACCAGGTAAGGAAAACGGCAGGACTCGAACATGCAATCTCCTGATTCGAAGTCAGACACCTTATACATTAGGCTACGCGGCCTTTTCAACTTGTAATTGTATTGTCAGCTATGATATTTTGTTAAAATAGGTTTAATGTGTACATGTCAATAGGCTGTAATGCGATGCTAAAAGATAGTATATTGCATAAAAAGTCCATATCGTATGAAGCACACGATGGTTATTTTGTATTTTGAATGTTTTTGTAATTATATTGAATGGTGATACGTCCGCCCTGGCACTAAGGGGCGCTGACATGTTAGCTCAGTCTTACCAAGCACATGAGCAAGCTACATGAGAAGCTTAGCATATGAGTTGTGTAAATTGTAGATGAACTATATGGAACTGTTAGAAGAACTAGGCTTCTCTTTTAATCGCACTTTCTTTGTCTCAACTGTATATTCGCTTTAAAACATGGTATCCAATGTGTTTTGTTAATATGTTAACAGATATTTTTGGGCAGAGAGAGTCATTCTAGTCGTTTCATTAACCAGTATGTGGTACTTTTGTGCGTGTACCGTACCGGTAATGTTTTTTTTAGCTTGACTGTTTGAGATAAGATATGTTTATACTGTATGTTAAGACGGAGACTCGGTGCTTTTTATGAACTCCTTTAGAAGCGATGCTGCGTGCACGATGTCTTCTCAGACAGCCTCTCCGTTCAGTCCAATGGATGTGGTTTCGTTCATCGTACTCCACCAAACCTCAATCTCTTCAGGCACTGGGTTCCTCAGATACCCGTTTAAACCCCCTTAACATCCAGATGCTGTCCAGGAACCTCCAGGAGCAAATATTTCGAGGACTGGAGCCAGAATACAGAGAGGAGGTGGTAGAGCAGAGCATGAGGCACCTGCAGAAGCACCAGCTCTGGGGGAAAGAGACCTCGTTGTTGCCCGACGTGGAGTTGAAGTTGCCCCACATGTATGGGAAGGACATTGATGAACACTTCTGCATCCTTGCCCAGAAACAGAGCCTTCCTTACTTAGAGGCTGCAAATCAGCTGCAACAAGCTGTGTTGCCTGCTAAGCCGGATGAATGGGCCTGGGATATGGGCTGGACACGTTATGGGCCAAACGGAGATCGACAGCGGGTGGACTTTCCTGATGAGTGTGCTTTGGTTTTTGATGTGGAGGTTTGCGTTACGGAGGGACATTGTCCCACATTGGCTGTTGCCATGTCTCCCACTGCCTGGTAAGGAAGGAGAAAAATATTAATACAATAAAAAAAACTATTACCTCTATATGTTGTTACAAATGGCAATATGCTGCAGTGCACTATTAAAGATGCATTTTGTTTAGGAGATGTGTCAAATCGGCAGAGATGCAAACGTGTGTTTGTAAATGTATTAAATCCACTTTAAATATGACCATGGTGTCTGCTTTTCTAGGTATTCATGGTGTAGTAAGCGACTGATTGAGGAGCGGTATTCCTGGTCTAGTCGGCTCACCCCAGCTGACCTCATCCCACTGGAGACCCCTAAAAACTCTGTTCGCCCTCCAGCGGGTCAATGGAAGGAGAGGCTGATAGTAGGGCATAATGTCAGCTATGATCGGACACACATAAAGGAGCAATATCTGTTAAAGGTGCGCACTCAATTTCTCTCGTACTGTTTTGAAATGAAGGCTTATAAATTATTCACGTGTAATCGTCCAGTTATTGCATTTTCGTCCCTGAAGGGTTCCAAGATGCGTTTCCTGGACACCATGAGCCTTCACATGGCTATCTCAGGACTGACCGGCTTCCAGCGTACATTGTGGATGGCCAACAAGCTGGGCAAGAAGAGAGGCCTCTATGTGGTCAAGGAGCACTTGAAAAAGTTTAGACCGAAGAGTGAAGGCCCCATGGTTTGTGGTTCTGTTTTCACAGCAATTCCTTCAAGTAAAAGCTTTGAGCCACAATGCTTTTATATAAATAACCATGTTGATCACACATCACTGTTAATGATGCGTGTTAATGATGTGTGACATGTACAGTATAATACAACAACAGTAACATAATGTAACTTTTCTAAAAGCATTTACTTTAAATGCAGTCAATTTACCATTACATTTACCATTAAAAGTACAAATCACAACCATTCCATTTGCTGGAGACCACTATCATCCTCATAGCAATATCTGTCTGTCTGTGTGTGTGTGTGTGTGTGTGTGTGTGTGTGTGTGTAGATCAGCTCCTGGGACTGGGTGAATATAGGCAGCATCAATAACCTGGCTGACGTCCATGCGCTCTATGTAGGAGGGCAGCCGTTGCAGAAGGAGGCCAGGGAGATCTTTGTGAAGGGCAGCATGACTGATGTCAGGAACAATTTCCAGGTGACGCGTCGTGCGCTATTCCCAAGCAGCCAAGTGCATCTATTGGGCTGATTTCATGTTAAGTGGCTCAACATTTGTGCATCAGATTTGACATTTATGCTCCCCACTCACTCAGGAGCTCATGGAGTACTGTGCACTAGATGTGCAGGCAACTCATGAAGTCTTCACGGAACAGCTGCCCCTCTTCATGAAGAGGTCAGTAATAATAATTAACCCAATAAGCCCCACCCACCTCTACACTCTGCCACTGTACCAAGCGCCTTCATTTAAAGGACATATTTATATAGTTATATTCCCCTGGAAACCCCACACGATGATACGATACTGTATATTCTGCATGAAGCACATTGCTGGAATTGGGGGCGGGGCGCGTTGGGCTGCTGGAGGAGCATTCAGGTGCATTTCCTCCGAGTTAGTCTCTGTCCCTCCTGTACGTTCGCCCCAGGTGTCCTCACCCAGTGACCCTGGCAGGAATGCTGGAGATGGGCGTGAGCTACCTTCCTGTCAATCAGAACTGGGGGCGGTACCTGGAGGATTCCCAGGACACATATGAAGAGCTCCAAAGAGAGATGAAGAAGTCTCTGATGAATCTAGCAGACGACACCTGCCAGATGCTACAGGACGACAAGTAAGGACAGCGCTGTTCCACTGGTCATTTCTGTGTACATGCAAACACAGTCTAAACAGTCTTGTGCTAACTGGCTAAGGTACAAAGAGGATCCCTGGCTTTGGGACTTAGAATGGGGTGTGCAGGAGTTCAAGCAAAAGAAAGTGAAGATAAGCAAGAGTCAGCGCTGTAAAAATGAAGCTGAGATCCAAGGTTCTACTGCTCTTCCAGATTGGGAGGAAGGTATGATTGATCTGAAACCTCTATGAATACGAAATGACATGCATAATATATGATCAAATATATCATTATGCATTGTCTGATTATGCATGTAGTACTGGTATTACTGACTAGAGCAATGGTTGTACTGTTGTATGTGGTCTGCCTGTTGGATCTAGTTCACAAAGAGAAAAAAGCTTCAGTAAACGTTTTCTTATAAAGGCCAATGTGGCTGTGTTCAGTGAAGGCTTGTGATTCCGCCTACCCTGGTCTGTGACCCATCTAGACCCAGGCCCTCCAACTGAAGAGGACATGGCAGGCCCCTTGCCCAGCACAGTGAGGGTGGAGAGGCTGAAGCAGACAGTGAGCTGTCTGCCAAAGAGAAGGCAACACCTGCCCGGGCACCCTGAGTAAGATGACACTCCACACAGCCATCCAACATGTCTTCTCTTCTAGGGCTTCAAATGTAAACTCGTTAATTTTTAAGGTATAGTCAGCGGTTGTAAGATAGCTTACCATTCTGTGTGCTTGCTGAAGAATCCAATGCTTCTACACAGCCCTGGCTCTGTACATTGGAACACAAACAAAGTGGCGTAGAATGCACACAAGAACAATATACTAGCCTTTGCAATGCGTTTCCAATGTGTGGGGCCTCTGGCATTTGAAGGGAGATGTGTTTTTTTTTTGATGGAGTACTAATATCTTTCCCCAGAATGACCGCCTATGTCTTTAATGCTGCTCTTCGTGTCCTCGTCACCGCTAGGTGGTATCGTAAGCTGTGTCAGAAGATGTCTGAGGACGGCTGGTTGCCCGGAGCCGGCCTCATCAGTTTACAGATGAGAGTGACTCCTAAGCTGATGGGCCTGATGTGGGATGGCTTCCCCCTGCATTACACAGAGAAACATGGGTGGGGCTACTTGGTGCCTGGACGCAAGGATAACCTTGACTCTGAGGGAGATGACGAAGGCCCCGTGTGCCCACACAGGTATTCAAGAGACTGTAAGGTTGAATTAAGTAGTATTGCATGCATGCAGTTTTGATGGGATGACTGGCACATTCTCCACGATGGGTTAATTTCAGTATATCCAACTGGCTGCCTTTGGCACCTGCCCTATACAAAGACTGTTCACGTCATTTTGAGTGTAGCGCTTGGCTGTTTTCATAGATTTACCTTTTCAGTGCTTTTATCATAAAGAAGTATAATTAAAACATGTTTTTCGCAGAGCTATTGAGAGTGCGTACAAGGAGTACTGTGAACAAAAAGTAAAGGACAAGGTGGAGTCTCTTGGCGAAGCTTCAGATGACCTCATGTTGACAGACATTGCAGTGTGGCAGAAGGTGCAACCACTTTTACATTTCTTTCTGATTGCTTAGTCACTCGTTGAAGCTTTAGGCTGTTTTTGCAAAACGCTAACTACAACCTTACGCCAAACCAGCAAAACATTATACATGTTTTGCCGAAGCAAACAACTGAGTGTGGTGTGTACTGTTTTTGGCGTCAAAACAGTAGCCTACACATAATCAGCACACAAAGCACCAACCCCACTGATGCAGTAGATTATAAGAAACAACAAAATCACAGAAGAAAACAAACACTTTGGCCCACATATAACCCAAACTGATGCTGATGTTCTGGCCTAGTGGCCTTTAGAGCATGGACATGAGTAAAGGTCATGTCTTTTCTGTAAGAATTAACAGCTGAAAGAATCACATTATATAAGAGTATATGCTGAAGAATAATAAGTGAAATAATTGAGTCCAGCAGGTGTCATTGGGTCATCTCTATCTGGGAAATTCATTTTGGTAACTCCCCCAACCAGAGGGGGCAATCTCCCTAAATGACGTTCCCAGAGAGAGATGTACTGGATGTCAACACAGTGACACCTGCTGGACTAAACCATTATTAGATGATCATTCTTTGTATGTTTTTGAAATATGCTGTATTTTCAATGACCATATACTAAATGTATGTCTGATGATCTGGGGTGAAATGTTGAAAACCAGTTCTACAAGAAACTGGTTTTCTTGCAGTTTTGTAAAATTGTCAATGGATTTTCTACATATAATTGTACCAATAAGATTACAGCGCTTTACTTACTTGTCCTCTTTTGGAAATATCCCGATCATACCTGCAACAGTATTGTCACTCACAAACCCAGACTTATATTGGGTTGCATATTGAGTGAGCCTTATTTTCTTTGCCCCCCTCTAGTGGTGGAATAAGGGTGGATAAAGTGGTGATTTATCAGAACACTTTAATTCATCATTCATATCTCATTATATACAGTATTCTACTGACACATTTCTCTGTGTGTATGATTGGGAAAGCAAAGCTTTATTTTAAACATAGTTTCAGATTGGAATATCATTGAACATGATCTCAGATGAGATATAATCACAGTGCTCCAACTTTGTGTTCAGGCAGAGGAGTTGAGTCGCCTTGAGAACATGACTGAAGATAGCAATGTCACTGAGAGGAAAGTCAAGAACAATAATGTGAGTTGATGATTTAAGTAAAGGTTTTCAGACTATTGTTAATGTTGCATTATTTACAGTACTGTAAATTTTTGGTATTAATTTGTCTCAATGACTGATTAAAGTGATTGACAATTGTCAAGATAATTGTTTAAAAATCTATATCTTCAATATTGGAAAATATAGAATTGTTTCGTTTTATTGTTAGACGTGTTTCATATTCTTTATCCACAGCAATCCCATGATGCTTTCCCAGATGAGACTCACTGCCACGTTCATCATGGTAATGGCCCTCACAATGACATTAACATTCCAGGATGCTGGTTTTTCAAACTGCCTCATAAGGTGAATATGTGTTTTATTTATTTAAATCAATACTTACTTCATGGAAGATAAATAACCTAAATGTATCTTATAGGATGGGAATGACAACAATGTGGGCAGTCCTTTTTCAAAAGACTTCCTCTCTAAGATGGAAGATGGTACTCTCAGGGCAGGGAGGAGTGGGACCAATGCCACACGGGCACTGGAGATCAATAAAATGATCTCTTTCTGGAGGAACGCCCATAAACGTATCAGGTAGGACGGATCATGTTTTAGTGTTACGATTATTCTCAAAGGAACACAAGATTACAGGTTGAAATCGCACATTTTGTTTTGACAGCTCGCAGAAGGTGGTGTGGTTGCGAAAAGGAGAGCTTCCTCGCACAGTGAGCAGGTGTGTCTGGAATTTCATCTTGTCAACAGCTAGAATATACAGTATGATTACTTAACGGTTGCCTGAGTAAACATCAGTAGTTGTCCTGTATTTTAGACATGAGGATTATGATGAAGAGGGGCAGTATGGAGCCATTTTACCCCAGGTCATTACTGCAGGAACTGTAACTCGCAGGGCTGTGGAACCAACCTGGCTGACTGCCAGCAACGCAAGGGTAAGAACAAAACCTAGTAAATATGTGCAATGTAATCATCATTATCCACTGTAGTTGGTTAAGCAAGTCAGGTTTTTTTTCTCAATATTAAATAAAAGCCTTTTCTACACTGAATCACCCTGGATGAAATGGCATGGACTTTTAGGTGACATAATTGATGTTTCCACAGCGGGACAGAGTAGGCAGCGAGCTGAAGGCCATGGTTCAAGTGCCCCCTGGGTACCATCTTGTGGGTGCAGATGTCGATTCTCAGGAGCTGTGGATTGCTGCAATACTTGGGGAGGCCCATTTTGCTGGCATGCATGGTAAGATATGTCCTTTGCATTGATGGGCCTTGCTTTAAATGCATATGAGTACCTTGTATCTTGGTACATTTAACTAGGTTGATTTTATTCATGCACTTTCAGATAACTTCAGGTCATTAAATGTGTCATACATGATTGTAAGATAACACTTTTTGTCAAATTCAGCTAGATGCCTGTTCTGTGTGCTGGGAAAAAGAATCTGGCATACCTAGTACCATGTACTCCATATCAAATATGTTTTCAGTACCAGGCATCCACCATTAGTTATTTTAAAAAATCGGTTAATAAAAAAACATTCAGAACTATTAGATGAGTCATTTTGAGGGTTAGCTCTTTCCTCAATACCGGATCTCACAAGCTCCAGTTTGACTTTGCCGCTAGTATTAGTCTGGACAAGCTTGACATCATTGCACTTCAGTCAGAACCACCAATGGTTTGGCTCAATCAGCTTCATACTGGCAACTACGGGCATAATTTAGGTGTGACGTTGACTGACTGTGATAGAGAATCAACATTAGTTACTCAAATCACCTGCTGTGTATTTTGTCTGCCCTTTTATTAACTTTCAATGGATGGCACATCGGGACTACTCGTAGCCTGGTTAAAACCGTGTTGCAAGCTCCGCCCATACATTTGAAATGCTGTGTTGACTTCAGGTTGTACAGCGTTCGGCTGGATGACTCTACAGGGGAAAAAGAGCCAGGGCACTGACTTGCACAGCAAAACCGCTGACACAGTCGGCATCAGCCGAGACCACGCCAAGGTTTTCAACTATGGCCGCATCTACGGCGCAGGGCAACCATTTGCTGAGCGGCTGCTCATGCAGTTCAACCACCGCCTCAGTCAGCCAGAGGCTGCCGCCAAGGCCAGGCAGATGTATGCACTCACTAAGGGCATACGAAGGTAAACTCAACGCTATTTCTTTAAGTATTGTCACAATGGTCTACAGTACGTGCTGAAAGGTTTCTGCATCGTTTTGTCTTTACTTTCTTTTATTCCGTCAGATACAAGCTCTCTGAGGAGGGCGAATGGTTGGTGAAGGAGCTGGATATAGAGGTGGAGAGGGAGGAAGATGGAAGCATCTCCCTGCAGGAGCTACGCAGGATCAGATTAGCGTCCCAGAGGTGACCAATGAAGACACACACTTATCAATGGCATCCCCTTCTCACCCAGATGGCTTTCTAAATATCCAGCTCACCCACTCTCTTCGCCCACAGCTCTCGAAGGAAGAAGTGGAATATGGTTGAGCGGCGTGTGTGGGCAGGAGGCACCGAGTCAGAGATGTTCAACAAGCTGGAGAGCATCGCCCATTCAGCACAGCCAGCCACTCCGGTTCTCGGCTGCAGGATCAGCCGAGCTCTGGAGCCTGCAGCTGTCAGAGACGAGGTAAACTGGTCACGTCAGCACCGAGTTTAAATGTACTTTCAGCTCCTGTGTCTAAGTCCTGGCCCATCCTGCCATTTAGTTTATTACCAGCAGAGTCAACTGGGTGGTGCAGAGTTCAGCTGTGGACTACCTCCACCTTATGCTGGTGGCTATGAGGTGGCTCTTTGAGGAGCACGATATCGACGGGCGCTTCTGCATCAGCATTCACGACGAGGTGCGTTACCTCGTCGACAGCGAAGACCGTTACCGCGCGGCGCTGGCTTTACAGATCACCAACCTGCTGACACGGTTCGTACCTCGGTGTATCTCCTGCGCTTCCTGCACAGTATAATGAGCACTCATTAATGACAACTGGTGCAACTGTCCCCTGCAGAAGTATGTTTGCTCAGGCCTTGGGCATGCAGGACCTTCCTCAGTCTGTAGCCTTCTTCAGTGCAGTAGACATTGACCGCTGTCTGAGAAAGGAGGTGACTATGGACTGTGTGTCTCCCTCTAACCCCGCTGGTATGGAGCGGAAATATGGGATTTCACAGGGTGAGTCCTCTACCTCCATTGTGAATTTAGGTTTGCTGAAATGGACAATGGAAGTGATCTTTAGGTCACTTTGAGTTTAGTAGTTTTTTTGATTCACATTACATGTAAAGTACAATATAAACATTAATACATTTTCTCACTTATTGCACAAACACCATAACATTTGAAGAACAAATAAAGATATAAAGTCATGTTGCATCTAGCTCAACAAAATCTCAACTTTGCACAGGTGAAGCAATGGACATTTATCAAGTAATGGACATCACAAAAGGCTCTCTGGTCAAAGGATGATAGCACAATGTTGGACCAGGCTGCTGGTCCAACACGATTCAGGAAGCAGGAGAGATCACTGTTTCCTTCTTTTCTTCTTGGGTTGCTGGCTCTCCTCGGGTTCCTGCGTCTCTGGGTTCTGAGAGATAAAGAAGTGGACTTTGGAGGTGGTTCAGGATAACAGTATGTTACCACTACACTGGCTTCATCCTGGCTTAAGGTGGTAAAATCCCTTAACGCCTCACCTGCTGGCTATTGTCCTGGTCTTGCAGGGCGGTGTCCAATTGCGCAGCATTGATGCGGAAATCTCTTGAGGTACTGAGCTTCATGTACTGCATCAGATTCACCTGGACAACATATTTCCACATGATATGACAAAAGCTTTGTCATTGGTGCAGACAACTTTTTCATGTTAAAGGAATGTGTACCTTTTTAAAAGATGACACTATGTGATGCTGTTCATTTCATGCATACAGTACCTTTGACTTCTTTGAGAGGGTGATGAGAAATTTCTCATATTGCTCAATGCTGAAGATCAGGTTAGGAATAGCCTTTGTTTCACGCAGGAGTTTGGCCTTAGGCGGGACATTAAGAAGGCCTTGAATAAACATTGTGCTCTGACTAATGGTGATATGTAAGTTCCTCACCACTGAACAGACCTGATTAATAAAATATTGAATTAATCTGATTCCTATATAAATATATATAAAACAATACTCACAGAGGCTGCAACGTTGGCATCGGCACGGTTCTTCTTTTTCTTGGCATCGACACCTCCACCCAACTCTCCACTCTATGGAGAAAACAGGTTAACAGCACTGCCTCTTATGGATGTATAGGCCAGTGACACTTTAACAAGCTACTGGAAACATTGACGTACGTTTGCTCTTATCGGACACTATAACTACTTTTCGCTGAAATAGGATGCTTCATAACTACCGGTACCTTTTAAAACTTCCATGGCCTCAGCTTGTCATTTGTTATACTTGCTGTTAACAGTAGTAGCATGCAGATGCAGGTTACTGTGAAGTGTTACCTGAACATATGTGATGAAGGAGTAGCACTGGGGCGTTAGGTGTGAGCCAGACAGTTTCACCTGCAGAAGGGAAGGAAACCAATAGAGGTGTACTGTGTTTGCTACATTATTGGGATTATTCACTAAGAACCAAGGGTTTGAAACGTACCAACTTCTCAAAGCGTGCTGGGAGTACCCCCTGTTGGCCTGAACACACCTGAATGTACTGAAACGACAAGAGGAAAAATATTAAAATCACTGCGTGGGAACTCAGCCCAAATGGACCCCAGAACAGCTGGTGAGAGCGCGTACATATTTGACCAGGGTGGTAAGTGTGGTGTATGTGCGGCACAGCTCCTTCAGCAGACTGTCTGTGCAGGGTCCCGGGGGCAGGGACGTCTGGACCAGCTCGTTCACTGCCGTCAACAGGGTCCCTAGCTGTAGAGTCACCGCCTTCTCCACGGGGCCCTGGTGGCCTGTTGCTTGGCTGGCTTCACCTACACAAATGTATATATCGCCATGGAAACATTAAGGTAGCACATCCTTCATTTTGTTTGTTCCCCCACATGCCTCAACCTGTTTGAACTGGCTGGGAGAGAATGGACAGGTTGCATTCTAATTATGTCCCGTTTCACATCTTTATTTTAGCAATAAAGAACTCTGGTCATGTAATTTAGCCTTAACCTTGAGTTTTATTTTGGCGGTTAAAAAAAAAAAAAGTACCTGAACTCAATTTAAACCAAAAAAAATAAACACGTCTTAGAAAAGTATGTTTTCAATTATTTGTGTCCGTATCCTACGGGGTGGTTGGATAGGGGTATACTGTCAATTTGCTGCTTCTCAAAGGAGTCAATCATCACGTGTCATTGTCCCGATCTTATGTTGGGTATAGTGCAACAAAACTGACATGTCTGAATTCCAATGGCAAGTTGTGGCTTTTTTACTAATGTTAATTTTCTAATGCTTACTGTTATCTTTTACTTGGTTAGAAGTTTAAACAGAGACATTATAAGGACTTTGGTTTAAATAAAAAGAAAACATGTTTACTTTGAGACTGTCTGAAACCCAACTTATAAATATTGGACAGAAGAATATTGATTTAATTACTATACATAAATTCGCTAATTGAAGACTGCTTACCAGAGCTAGGCTTGTTCAAGGTAAGCTGGCCTTTCTTCTGGGCAATCAACCAGTCCACTTCATCAAGCACTTTGTCAAACTGAGAGAGAACTAGGAGCTTGGACGACAGATTAAGTCATGTTAATGCACATAACACAGTTCTATGGACTGTAGTCAGCTCTTCTGAAAGTCACTCACTGCTGCTGCTGTAGTGGTCTTCACGTTGACAATGGCAAAGTGAGACAGGTTCTCGACCTCCACATCCTGTCCATACATGGGATGTAGAAATTGGCATTTTAAGCTGTCGAGAACTGGATAACTGATACATAGTACATGATACAAGATCTTGAACACTAATTCATGAGACTTAAAATGTACTGTTTTGGACATAATACCTGAGTAAAGTGTTTGGACTCCAATTACCATATAAGCCATCAAATAATATCTACTTTAAGCAAAGTTGAATGCAAATGTGAGGCACATACTATGACAACCTGCTTCCACCCTGCCCTCTTGTGGCTAAAATTACCCACTAGGTAGTTAAAGGCAAGCTCTGTCATTCTCGAGAACGCTTGCTAACTTCGAGCTCATCAAAAACAAAACATCGCCCTTCAATGCCATAGGGTGTTCCCTCAGAAGCTCTGCCCCACAGACTGGAAACAGTCCCTGCGTTCAGGATGTTGGAACGTTTGTTACATGTTCAATGAACACGAACTGCAGTGGACTGAACAGCAGGATACACAAACAGGGAGGAGTTGGGCTGTCCATAGGCTGTGGGTTGAGCAGCTTTGGCCAACAACAACAACAACAAAGCCATCCTTTGTGTTTTACTGCTTTAGATTGAGGTGTTTCAGCAGTACAGATGCACAAGATGATGGTAGAACCAATGTGGCTCTAGAACCACGTCTGTCAGTGCATAGCACTGTTCCAATTTAAGGATATGTACGTAATGGCAGTGTCAACATATTTGATTAGAATAAGAGGCATACATTTAAGATGTAATAAAAGCGACATTTGTTAATGGTACTAATCGTGACGATGACTTAATCACAAATACTTAAAACACCCTGGAAAATATGTGGCTACACTTCTTACACGTCACACTCGCCATGCCCATTAAATTAGCAAATGGCTTTGAAAGTAGTTCAAGAATGTTTTGAACGTTTCCGAGGAAACGGGTCGTTCAGTGAAAAAGTTAATTGAACATTCAGGATGTTCAGTCCACTGAAAGCACGCAGTGTTTGCCACTTTGTTTTGCATTTGTGGACTGCGAGGAAATATTTGGTGGATTTGACTAAGTGTATTCGCTTACAATTAGTTTACAATCACAGACTACATCTTTAACAAAGAATACTAATTTTGAGCTAAAATATTCTGAATGATCACAATGTATCTTGATTATTAATCTTTAACTATTCTCCAATAGCCTTGTACATGTGATATATCTAATTTCTCACAATTTCAGTCAAAACGTAGGTGTACCTGATCAATATCACCAAGCTGGCTGTGGATGTCTTGGCTTAGCTCCAGCAACAGGCTGACAGGACTTTTATAGAGAACCTGTAGGCTAAATAGAAGGGAGAGCAGGCCCTTGGAGAAGGCAGCATCCTCTATAATGGTGAGAAACAAGACTTCAAACACAGACCTTTCACCTGGTACCAACATCAATCACACCCTAAGTGGGACTCACCAAAACTAGTCTCCTTGCAGATTTTCACAGTCCAAGTAATCATCTGGGTAAACTGGGATGAAGATGCATGTTAGTGGGACACTAAATGTGACCTTTTAAAGTTGACAGTCGGGATACAAACCTGTTCAGATGAAGGCTCTATCTGGTGTGAAAGAACGCTTAAGATGCTGACCAATAGCTGAGCCTCTTTGCTGTTAAAATCTTCCTCTGCACTGCTGAGCTGTGTGAACAGCGCCCTCTGTGGACAAAGGAACATACAGATTTGTGGCTTAGCTAAGATTCAGCTAATTGGTGGTTGTCTTTTTCCTCATCACAAAAAGAAATGCTGGCATTCATACTCGAGTTATACAAATATTTTGTAAATATACTTCACGATGGCACACCTGAAACTGTCTCACATAGAAGAAGGTAAGCTCAGTTAAGTTTTCCCCATCTGGCTCCTCTTCCGAGACCTCTGAAATTAACATTTCACAGATGTTGCTAATAATATTAAGCACGCGCCCGTGCAGGTTAATGCGATGGCAATAACGGCGCCTGTGTGTCTGTCTGACCCATGGCAGAGAGCAGCTGGGCCATCTTGTCTGGGTAGCGGTGCAGGCAGGCTGTGAAGATCCGGTGCAGCCCCTCCAGACACAGCTGAGAGAGGCTGCATCGCTTCTCCTTCTTGGCTGCCTCCTCCACCACACTGGGGATGTTGGTGTAGCGCCACATCAGCACACTAGAGGGAGTGGACAGACACATGCATACATTTATCCATGACAGCTTTGTCTAGATCTAGTCATGAGGCTAATTAGCATATCTTGTCAAATACAAAATTAGATTTATTGTGCAGTGCACTTTCATTTTCCTTGCCCCGTATTTAAAACAGACGATATCAAAAAGTGGTACTGAATGCTCGAACAATAGAACATTAAAAAAGATTTCATGTTTGATATATTTTGTGATATTGAATCAAAATGAGCTCAAATCAAATTCTTTTGACAGTCAGTCACCAAATTAAACAACAATGCTAGTGACAAAACGTATGGCTGTCATAAATATTAAGATGCCAACACACAGCATCTCTAAATTAAAAAAGGTCTTCTCCTTCGCACATGAACTCATGATATAGGTTCAACCTGGTCATGTCACAGAGGAAGCGGAAGGTCTTGTCCATGTTCTGTCCGTCGGGGCCATCTGTGTGTCCCGTATCTCCCAGCTGTTGAATCTTCTGCAGGGCCACGCTCACAGCGTAACGCTGGAACTCCCCGCTCGAACGCAGCACCGAGAGAGCCTCCTCTCTGCTCTGACTACTGTCTCTGGGGTAAAGGACATACTGTACCATATGTCTGTCTGGCCTAGATGTTATTTTGTTAATAAACGCCTGCATAGCCTGTACCTGAACAGTGTGGTGAGGAGAGTGGACACAAAGCACATAGAGAGCAGACTGCGATGAGGCTTGGAGGACAGGCGACCCTTCCCAGACTTTTCTTTCAGAATCGCAGACAGTTTGTGGAAGCGGTTGAACAGCGCCACCACGTCTTCGAAACCCTTTTTGCTGCAAACACACATGCTCTCAACAGTCAAAGGAGGCCAGCAACCATGGTCAGGCATGACCCATGTACTGTGTGTGTCCCTGCAGCTTTTACCTGAAGTTGGCCCTGGTGAAGTTGTATTCCAGCAGCACCTCGTACGTTCCCATCACCAGAAGCGCGTAGATGCTGTTCTTCACACCAACACTGGACGCCATGGAGAACTCTGCTGACTTGTCCTAGTTGGTTCACATGGAGACGGTAAGAGCTAGCCACCCACTCCCATAACCCGTTTAATAACACGTGTGGAGGACTACTCTACAAAACACAAAAAGACTAAAATGTAACCTTAAAAAGCAGTGTTCCAATCTGCATCCTGCAACTAAACGTTGATTGGTCCATCTGTTATTGGAGGGACACCAAGACGTACATCCCCACTATGTAATTCAATACCAGGTGTGTATGTAGACTCATACCAGTTCAAAGTCCTCCAGCTCACACTTGATCATGCGTCTTGTCGCACTCTCAAGAATAGCGTGCAGCTCTGATTGACAGCTCCCCTCCTCCTCTTCCTCCTCATCCCCCTCCTCATCATCATCACCGTGGGCCGTGCGGGAGCGGCCTGACGCACGCATGCTCTGGAGCCACAGCAGACAGTGCATGGTGCAGCTCAGCAGGTGGGCCTGAGAGAGACGGTGGAACGCTGGCAGGTTAGGTTGTGTACTGTAGCTGTGGGGGCGAGCAGGACTCGCCAATAACAGAGGCAGCAGGCTACTTTAGAGGACTGCTGGGAGGACAGCCATTGCTCCACGACCTCCATGGTCCTCAGTAAGTCAGCCAATGTTGGTCATTAGGGTTTGTAGGGGCCGGTAGGGAACACCTTTTGGTTAGTTAACTTAGTTAGCATTCATCTGACATCCAACTGCATATTTAAATATTCAAGCATACTACAAACTAAGATTACAGTCACTACAGTTTTAAAGAATTGGATTCAGACAGAGTATGACCAGGCCTATTTCATCTTAAATTCACAATTATATACAGCAGAATAGCACTGTTTAGTGGATACTAGCACCACATACTGTTCAACAGCACATCTCTGTGCACACACCCACGCATGTGCACACACACCCACACATAAAAGCATACAGTCTGTAATAGGTGTACCAGAGGCTCCTGAAGGTAGATTTGGTCTCCGTGAGCAGTGATGCATGGCTCCAACTTCACTGGAGGCAAGAGGTCTTGTTCAGGCTCATAGCAGCGCTTCAGCTAGAGGAACAACAACACAATATCGGTGTACGCCCTCTGCTAATGTTGTAATCACCAGCCACCACTGGTGGTTATAATACCTAGTGGCACATACATACATACATACTTGTGAATGGAGGGTCTGCATGATGGAACTGGAAAGTTGGGAGTTGCAACGAAGCACATCGATAAAACCCTAAAATTGTTCAGAAGAAAATATAAAACAAATTTCAATGAAGATCACGAGAGAGATT